>PVHY01011520.1:0-47630 GCA_004024945.1 Uropsilus gracilis
TATGGAGGGAGGAGGAAGGGGGATATAGAGGGGGGATATGGAGGGAGGAGGAGGGATCAATTAATGCATATTTGTGACAAATCAATAAAATGAATTGAAAAAAAAAAAGAACCACCTTCTGGTTTCATTGATCTTTTGGACTGTCTTTTTTTATTACTATTTCACTTATTTGTTATAATTTTTATTATTTCCTGCTTTCTGTTGGATTTTGAAATATTTTTGTTGCTCTTTTTCTAGTTTCTCGAACTGAGAGATGAGAATATTGTTGTGAGTTATTTCTTGCTTTTTGATATGGGCCTGTATTGCTACATGCTTTCCTCTTAATACGGCTTTTGCTGCATCCCATATATTCTGGAATGTTGTGTCATCTTTGTCATCATTTTCAGTGTATGATTTGATTTATTCTTTAATTTCCTTGTTTCCCAAGTTGCTCAGAGCATGTTGTTTAGTCTCCAAAAAGTGGGCAGTTGCCTTGCTTTCTTTTTATTGTTGATTTCTAGTTTGATGCCTTTGTGATCTGAGAAAAAAAAGTTGGTATTATTTTAATCTTTGTGTATTTATTAATGTTTGTCTTGTGGCCTAATATGATCAATTTTGGAGAATGATTCATGTGTATTTGAAAAAAAAAATATATATAATATATATTTTTTCTTTGGCGATGCAGTGTCCTATAGCTATCTTTTAGGTGCATGTGGTCTAGATCTTCATTTAGAGCTTTTTTTGTCCTTGGGTATTTTCTGTCTTGTTGATCTATTCTTTGGTGAGAATGGAGTGTTAAAGTCACCTACCACATGTTTTCACCAATTTCTTATTTTAGTGCTCCTAGTAGTTGCCTACTAATGAACTTTGGTGCTCCCTCATTTAGTGAATACATGTTAGTAATATGTTCTTCTAGTGTATTATCACCTTTATCATTATGTAGTATCCTTCTTTGTCCCTTGTTACCTTCTTAAATTTAAAGTCTGCTTTATCTACTACAAGTATGGCTACCCCTACCTCTTTTGTGGGGACCCATTTGCTTGCAGGATTGTTTTCTAACCCTTTACTTTCGGTCTGTGCTTATTTTTAGAGTTCAAATATGCTTCCTGGAGGCAGCAGAATGTTGGATTCTATTTTTGATACAGTGTGCTACCCTGTATCTTTTGATTGGTGCATTTTGATCATTAACATTTAGGGTGATTAATAATAACTAAAAGTCTGAGATTTTTTTTTGGTAATCATTTTGAGTGTCTATTTACTACCGTTTTCTGTTCTTCCTGTTCAAATTGCTGGTTTAGATCTTAAGGTTCCTGATAGAATTCCTTGAAATGGAGGATTAGTAGTAATACATTTCTGGTGACTTTCTTTGTTTGAGAAGTTCTTATCTTTCCTTCACAAAGGAAGGAGATCTTTACTGGGTAAAGTATTCTTGGCTGGCATTTTTGTCTTGGAGTTCTTTGAATATGTGACTCCAATCTCTCCTTGCTTGGAGTGTCTCCTCAGAGAAATCTGGTGTTAGCCTAATAGGTTTTCCTTTGTATGTTATGTTTCCTTTCTCTAGTCAGCTTCATTATTTTTACTTGTCTTAAGCTCTTGGTAGTTTTACTATTATGTGCTTTGCTGTGGTTTTCCTTTCATTAAAGTGATTTGGTGTCCTTCTATCTTCCTGAAGGTCTATTTTCATTTCCTTCTTCAGGTTTGGGAAGTTCTCTTTAAATATTTACTTAAATAGATTTTCAGTTCTCATGATTCTTTTCCTTCTGGGATTCCTATGATGCTTATGTTTCCTTTCTTCATGTTGTCTGCTAGATCTCTGAGTTTTTCTTCATTCCTCTTTCTTTGTATTTCTCTTTGTTTTCTCTTTTTATCTTGGTATCCTCAAGAGTATTGATTCGTTCTTCCATATCATCTATTCTATTTTCATGGCTTTTTCAAGCATTTTAAAGCTCCTCTATTCTTTTTAAGTCATGCATTTCCTTTAGTTCTTTTCTTAAGGACCCAATCTCTTTCTTTTCTTCATCAATTATGTTATTCATATTGATGCATTCTTGAGTTTGAATTTTTTGTCTGACAGATAAAGCATTTCTTCTATGTCATTGTTATTGGGTTATGGAAGCTGTCTTTCTTTTGGTGGTATATTATTTTCTGGAGGGCTTGCTTAAATATTAATATTTTTCCTCCTTTCTGTGGTTTGTTTTCAGGTTTGCTCTATTATTTGGGCCACTATGGGACTTGAATTGACTGTCATGGTTACTGAAAGGCTTGTACCAAATCCTGGATGATTCTCTCATGTGCTTGAGCTGTTTGGTTAAATTCATGGTTACCCATTGGTTGTTGCAGTGGTTGATGTTTTCTTGCATCTGAGGAGGCAATGGGCCAGTGAGACTGCTGGTGGAACTCTCTTCTTCCACTTGGGTGTTTCTTTCTCCTCAGGCTATGGGGGAAAAACCCTGTCTTGAGGTTTCCTGGAGATTGTTAATCCTCAGCTGAGATACTGGAGCTTGGTGTGTTCTGGCTTCCTCTTCTCTTGGGATACACTCCCTCTGAAACCCTCCATACAGTGTCCAATCCCTGGGGTGTGCATCTCAGAGGGCCTGGTGTGCATAAATGGCTTGGGACCTTCGCATGGTGGCTCCCCCTTCACTTGGATTACAGGGCACAGGGTCTTGTGACCTCCCTTCAGTGTCTAATCCCTGGGGTGTGCAGCTCAGAGGGCCTGGCATACAAAATGTCTTGGGGTTTGCACTTGTCTGCTCCCTCTTCACCTGTGTAGGGTCCTGTGACCTCTTTGAAATGTCCTATCACTGGGGAGTACAACACAGATAGCCTGGAGCACAAAAATAGCTTCAGGCTTGCACTTTCTGGCTCCCTCTTCCTTGGGGTGTGTGACACAAGGTTGGACCATAGTTTATTTTAAGGGTAATTTGTTGATTTTAAAAATATATCATTTTTAAAAGGCAGATACAGGTTGTGTTGAGGGTATGATAGAAAATATCCAGCTTACATAAGAAAGTGAAAGGATTATGATTTAAAACAGTAAGGTTACAACTTTAATTACCTAAAATTTAGAATTAAAGAAATGTGTTCAAATAGAAAATCTTTGAAGTTTTTAAAACAAGAATAAAATTCACATAAGTTGCAGAAGACAGATTGTATGTTATGTGAAACTACTTCCATAGTAGTTTCCAAAGAAAAAAGAACCACTTATTAACCATGTAGTTAATGATTTGTAACCACCCATGCACTTTCCTTGCTCATAATTCTTGCCACATTTTCAATCTGAGAGCTTTATTTAGACTAAGGTATAGCCAAATGGGCACTAGTTACTGTGTAGTTATAGAAAAAACTTGTCTGGGATTGGGAGGACTTGATGAGGGATAAAGTCAATCAAATGGCTTTGCCTTCCCTCATGAACCAAATTGCTTTATAATGCAATTTCTGCTTATAAAGAAAGACTTTTTGTCTTTCTAAGCCAGTCCTCCTTTAGGAAAAAAGAAACATTCAGATTAACTTTCTACTGAGGCAAAGTTAATGTGGATATAGTGAGAAAAGCACAATAGCTTTTGAACCAGGATGACTTTGAATATTAATGATTTCTCCACTTACTAGCTACATAACCTTGGGTAAGTTGCCTTGTCTATATGATACTCTATTTCCTCATCTGTAAAATAAAAAATATGGGAGACAGCAAAAGAGTATCAAAGACAGTCAAGAAGAATGTAAAAAACGTGTATTATTATATAGGCAAAAATAAATTTTTAGCTACAGTGGCCATTGATTTCAAATGTTTCCAAAGACCAAAGAGAATGAAGTTCATGAATAAGACTGGTAATTAGGAGGCTAATGGTGGCCTTGGAAAGAACACTTTAAATATTGATTTTAGAACTAAAATACAAGTATTAGGACTTTTAATTGGACTTTTGGGTCTCCATTTTTTAATTATTATCATTACAAAGAGAAAAAGAATGCTAGAAAATATATAGTTTTCTATTGTTGCATAAAAAAACCACAAGGTTGCATAATGTTCACTTATTTTCTCTTACTTTCTTATATAGTTTCTGTGTGTCAGGAGTTTAAGTACAAGTTAGCTGGGTCCTTTGATTAAAGCCTCATTGAACCACAATCATGTTGTCAGTCAGACTGAGATCTTAATCTGAGGCTAAGGATCCTTTTCCAAGGTCACTGGTTGTTGTTATCGTATGAATGTGGTTCCATGTTTATGCTGGTTGTTGGCTAGGGACTGCTCTTAGCTCTCAGAGGTCACCTGAAGACCATCAGCATGTGATCCCTTTCTCTAACCAATTGGCTATTTGTTTTCTTCCAGGCCAGCAGGAGACATGTCTCCAAATATTTCTGACTTCTTTCTCTGACCTCTAGAAATAAAATCCCTTCTAGTCACAAATCACACCCACACTCAAGAGGAGGATATATATAGAACTTGTACATTTGGGAGAGTCCTTGGAGCCACCTATAAAGAATAAATATCTAGAAGAAATTTTTTAGGGTGGAAAGGTACTCATTGCCAAACTAGAAAAATCTGCCAGAGTAGTAGCAGTGGAAGTGTGAAATTATAAATAGAAATGTAAGAATGGTGGGTTAAGGAACTTCAGGAAGGCATTTATTTCATTACAATCATTCTTTTTTTTCTGGCTAGCTGCATGGCCCTGGGTAAGTTACCTTGCCTAGTATGGAGTGAAACAGTGTAGTTTGCATATAAATGCTCCAACACAAAAGGTTTGTCAGAAACGTTTGCCATGAGTCTAGGTGAGGTCTTTAGTTACATACAGTAAAAGCTGGGAATGCATCAGCAGGTTTCCAAATAAAGGCAGGATTTAACAGTGTTGAAGGAAGCTCTTGAAAGAAGGCATATGGTGCCATTAAAGAAGGACCCAGTGAGAAAACAGTTGTCTACTATTGGGTACCCATTAGTCAGAAGATCAGACTGTACTTTATTTCTCTAAGTGTTATAGAAAACAGTATTGTACTTATATTCTCCTCTGAAATACATACATTTTTGAGACATGGACAAATACATTCCTATGGATGGAACATTAGTGAACAGAAATGAAATGAACATGATCTATGAATGTTAGTCAGTGGCACATGAAGGTATTAATTTAATTAAACATATCTCTACTGGTTTTGCTTATATGGTTAATGACTTATTTTGCTATTAATAGAATAAGATTGAATTCTCTATATAGATAACCCCAAAGAATCCACAGAAAAATTGCTTGAAATAATAAACCAGTTCAGTAACGTAGCTGGATACAAAATCAACACACAGAAGTCAGTAGCTTTCCTATACACACAAAAAGTCAAATAGAAGAATAAGAAATCAGAAAAATCATCCCATTTACCACTGCACCAAAAAAAAAATTAAATACCTGGGAATAAACCTAGCAAAACACGAGAAAGAACTATACAAAGAAAATGTTAAGATGCTGCTAAAAGAGATAGAAGAAGACATAAGGAAATGGAAAGACATTCCCTACTCATGGATTGGAAGAATTAATATCATCAAAATGGCCATCCTACCAAAGGCAATCTACAGATTCAATGCAATCCCATTAAAAAACCCAATGACATTTTTTAAAGAGATGGAACAAAAATTACAGAAATTCATATGGAATAACAAAAGACCTGGAATATCAAAAAGTCTCCTGACCAAAAAAAAAAAACAAAAAAAAAAACAAAAAAAAGGAATGGAGGAATTACAATTCCAAACTTCAAACTATACTACAAAGCCATAATAATTAAAACAACTTGGTACTGGTACAAAAACAGACAATCAGATCAGTGGAACAGAATTAAGTGCTTTGAAATAAAACCACACATATATAGTCAACTAATCTCTGACAAAGGAGTGAAAAACTTACATTGGAACAAAGATAGCCTCTTCAATAAAAGGTGCTGGGAAAATTTGACTAAGACATGCAAAACAATGGACCAAGACAACTCCCTCACACCTACAAAAATCAACTCAAAATGGGTAAAAGACTTAGAGGTCAGTCCTGAAACCATAACATACATAGAGGTAAATTTGGGCAAAATCCTCCTTGAGTTACAATTCCAGATGTACAAATTACAATTCCAGATGTACAAATCCCTTTCTGGAAACATCTACAGATGGCAAAAAAAATGAAAGAAAACGTAAACAGATGGGACTACATCAAAACTAAAAAGCTTCTGTACAGCAAAAGAGACAACAGAAAAAACAAAAAGAAGCCCAACCAAATGGGAAAAAATTTTTGCCCTCCACAAGGGTGATAAGGTTTTAATAACGAAGATCCACAAGGAACTCACAAAACTAAACAAAAGCAAAACAAGAAGCCCAATCAAAAATTGGGGAGAAGAACTAAAAAACACTTCTCCAAAGAGGAAATACAAATGGCCAACAGGCACATGAAAAATCGCTCAACGTCACTATGATGTGAAATTTATATATAAATAAATTAAAAAACCCCCAAAATAGAATAAGATTGTCAGTTGAGACTTGACTAAATTGCCTCAAACTATTAAATATTCTTCTAAGGGTAGGTTAAAGTGAAATTTTAAAGAATAGCTTTGGTATACTAATAATACATGAAAGGAGAGATCCTATACCTCTAAAACACAAACAAAAATATAAACCAATTTTACCTCAATAAAAAAGAAAGGGCTGTAAAATGTGCATCTAAGTTTAACTTCTTTGTCTGCAAAGCTATTGGTAAAGGTACAAAAATCAGTTTATATTAAGACTAAGAAGTATTAAGAAGAAATTAGTATGACATTTAAAATAAAGATGGCATGCCAGCCTGATTAGAAACTTTATATTCTATTCTTGTAACACTCAATAATAAAGAATGAGACTTGGTGTATTTATACAACTATTTTTTGTCTAATAGTATACTCATTCCTTCAAAAATATTTTTTTATTGCTGAACTTATTGTAACATATACAGGTGTTGAATTATAATGATGCACACTTGAAATTTTTATATTATAATACAATGTTACTTCAATAAAAAGTAAAGAAACCAGAAAATATTTTCTAAACCTTGTCAATTATGCACATTAACTGATTTATATATTCTTACCAGAAACTCCTTAAGGTGGGTATGATTTCTCACTCCTCTGCATCTGTATATTCTCAGGAACCTTAACTCAGAACATGAGGCATGTTAAGTCCTCCAAGACATTACTGAGTGATGCTGTGAATTCATAGCAGGATTAGAGTTGAGAATGATAACTGATTTATGTTGATGTGGGAGTGATAGTGTCATATTTCACAGGGTTTATCTTGGTCTACCATTGTTATTAAACTCCTTGATAATAGGCAAAGAAATAGAATCATTATTTTATGCAGATATTACCAACTGGTGTAATTAAAAAAATTAAGTCAGTTTAGAGATGTAACTAAGGTATGCACAGTAAATTTACATAGGTTGTTAAGTATCAGGAAATGTACTATTTTGTTGTAAGTTGAAAGATAGGAGGAAGGCAGGAAAGAAGAAAGGAAACAAGGAGGGAAGGAAGGAATGTGTGTGGAAAGCAAACTTCAACTTGTTCATAAATCAATAATGAGGAGATAGTTCTGAGTAAACATCACTTTGATCATACCTTGTCTCTCAAAATATCCTGATTTCCTACAGGAGAAAATATAAATTTCAGCATATGAGACTATACTGAGTACTTCTCAGTGTTCCTTTTGTTATTGTAAAACTGTTAGCAGATGGAGTTTGCTTCTCTAAGGTACATTCAATTATTGAGAAATTCTTCCAGTGCTACCTAGACACTCTTACAACAAGAAATGGCAAGACAGAGTAACTTAGCAGTATCCTGGTGTTCAGGCTTTTACGAGGGTTGGGAATGGACATGATTACAAAATGAGTCATATAGGAAAGGATAGAAGCTATGTTCCCACACAACAATAAGGTGAATCAGGTCACTATGAACAAGTTACTTAAAAGGTAATATATGTTAGAATACTGCAAACAGTTCTTAAGCAGAGCTACTCTGATGAAATAAGTTTCTATCACTGGCTATAAAATCTGTATCTGGAATTGAATGACCTAGTTAATGAATGTTAGAGCCGGAAGAACACTTAGAAAACATCTAATCCAACCCCACTCTCTTTATGACCCAGAAAGATAAAATGATTGCTGAGAGCAATACACAGAATTAGTGGCAGAGCCAGGATGGCTGACTCATATTTCAATGCTGTTTTCATTATACCACACTGTTAAGTTTCAGATTCCAGCAAGATTTGTCACTAAACATGGACATAAGACTGATTTATATACTGTTGCCAAATGGTGAACAAAGTGTTGTGCAGAAGACTACAACTTCACAAAAACAAAACAAAACAAAAATGCCTGATCTTTTTGCTCTCTCTTTAGTATAATATAGGAACACTGTTTACAGAATATTAGAAGTTACAGCTTTTTAATTTTGTCATTTTCCTTTTGTTCAGTTTGACCTTTATCACTTATGCCGAATTATTCATCTCAAGCACAGTTCTAATCATATCCCTTTCCTCTTAAATTTCTTATGGTTTAGTGTATGTTTATAATATAAACGCAAACCTTATGACCACCTCCACTCCTCATTTGATCTCCTTTCCTTTGCTCAGGCCAGTTTGTTATCAGAAATGTTCCTCATTGCTATCAACTGTAATTCTCACCAACTTTAAGTCAACTACTGTGATGTTATTTTTATTAAAAGGGCTATATTGGCTACTAATTATGTGTAATACTGTGTAATATCCTTTGTGAAATAAGACACTCTCTCCCTATGCATGACACTTTACACTCTACTAGAGAGAAACATACATGCTGAAAAATTATTTCTCTATGCCATTATAGCTGCTATAATAGAAGTATAAAAAAGACACAGAGAATGAAAAATAATAGATGATACATGAATGATAGTGAAGCCTTCATACTGGAGAGAAGAGCATGACAGTGGAAAAGAGCATTCTAGGCTCTTTTCTAGGTATAGAAAGCAGAGTGATTGAAAGATTGGAGGTGTGAAATTAACCTGGCATAATCGTGTGATAAGGATGAAGTATAAGATGAAAGACCTATATTGCTCAGGTGTGCATCTTTGGGTCTATGTATCTGTGTTTTTAGACAGTGGGGCTTTAAATTGAGAAAATAGGAAAGAAATGCAGGAATTATATCATAAAGGGTCTTATTTATCATAGTATAGAATTTGAGTTTTATCCTCTAGGGAATGGAGACAAACAAGAGGGTGCAAAGTGAGAAAAACATACTGACATGCAAAGGAAAGAGGAAGTGGAACAGCAAAAATAGAAATTGCTCATTCTTGAGAGACTTAACTTTCTTGGAGAATAAAAGACAATATTGTCTGTTAAGAAGCGCAGGCACACTAAAGTTGAAGTGTTTTGAAGATTGGTGAAAATTTGAGTAGTGGCTCTGAGGAATGTGAAAGAAATGTGACCATAAGGGACTGAAACCCTAAGATTGGAGATGGTGGATTTTAATGATCACAATCTGTACGATAGTATGATTTATTCTACTAATGCTCAGCAGCCTGTGTGTAGCAAAGAAAAAATTTAAATATATAAACTGATATAAAGTTGAGGGTTGCAGAGCAAATGTTTGGAAATACAGTGGGCTAAGGAAGTTGAGAATGCTACAAAAAATGGTTAAAAGTGAAACCACAAAGAGTTTAACTGATTGGGAGAAAAGGAAGGAACCAAGGGACTGGAAGATTCATTTAGATGTAATGACTACTGTTCTGGCAATAAGGAAGTGAGAGAACTAGACAGGGGCTTATGGCCAGAATGTGGTAAAATTTCAGTTGTATGATGATAAATAAGGCCCCAAGTATGGCCATGAAACGATAACCAAGGTAGAAGTGAATGGATGTTATTTCAGATAAGGTGGCTAAGAAAATTTGAAGTTGGTTTGCTGAGTTGGTTGTCACATGGAAGAGGAAGTTACCAAAAACATAACAAGATTTGAAGTAGAAAGGAAGACTGCAAATTAAATGTCAAAATATTCCCTAAATTAAGGAAAACAGAAGGTCAGCAAATGATTATATTAGTGAGGAAGATTACAGGATAGCATAGATGAGTAACTTATTCATTATAGTAGAAAAAAAAAAGAAAAGTCATGGTTGAAAATAGTAGCAGTGTGTCAGGAGATATCCAGTAGACAAAGTCTCACAGTACATGGGGTATAGAAAAATAAGCAATTTACTTTTGCTAGATAGGACTCCAATAAGTCTCACTTAAGACAAAGAAGTGGCAGAAGAATTCTCTGAAGAGGTTTAGGAGCAAAACTTACAGCTATTGGACAGGGGGTTTGAGATGGTACAGTGAGGATGCATAGTAGAAAGGTTAAGGGTGGAATGAAGAATTAAGAGAAGTATAGGATATTCTCAGAAGCTAGAATTTTGGAGAGTAGTAGACCACAAAAGTTGATGGCTAAACTACAGAATTCAATTTAGTGTTTCTGTGTGCTTTGTGTTTCTCTTTTTGCTTTTTCTTATAGTAACTTGTGTGTTTGCTTAATCTCTACTATTAAATTATAAACTTTATTGAAGGAGAAATACCATTCAAATTGATATGAATAGTTTCTGCAGAATCTAGCACTTGGTACCCAAAAAGCTAAAAAATGTTTTTATTTAAGTACTGTTGGTTTATATCATTAGTATTTTGGAAGTACAGGATCTCCCCTTTCAGGTATAGTCACCTAACACCAAAGCACCCATAGTCCTCCATTACAGTCCACTCTGGCATATCCATACAGTGGAGTATTACTTGGCCACAAAGAGAACAAAATACTGATTCCTACTACAATATGAATGAATCTTTCAAAAACATTCCAAGTGAAAAAACACCAACCACAAAAGGTCAGTTGTCTGATTCCATTTCTATGAAATGCTCTGAATTGGCAAATCTGTTGACATAAATAGTAGATTAGTGATTTCCAAGGCCTGGGAGTAGGGAGAGTTGGAGAGTGACTATCAGTAGGGGCTTCTTTGGCAGGATGATAAAATGCCCTGGAGTTAGATAGTGATGATGGTTATCCAACTGTCTGAATATACTAAAAACCACTAAATGGTTTGCTTCAACAGAGTGAATTTCATGGCATGGGGATTATGTATCAGTGATGATGGGGTCTCAAAAATTTATTTGGTTCCTATGCTTCAATATACCCAAAGACTCTCCCAGGTGTTGGGCTTACTCCCTTGCCAGACTCACCCCTGCCCTTTCCAAGTCTTCTATGGAATCCCAAGCAAGACGATTTTCAGTGATGGTGACTTTATTGGAAATGACTTAGAAATGTTTAACAGTCAAATCACAGGCAACCACAAACTTGTGACTTTAAATCAGAAAGAAGTCATTTGGTCCTCGATTTTATTCTGCTTCTTGGAGAAGCTGCTCCAGGCTACTAGCCATGTCACATCCACACAGCAGGGCCCTATCTGTCCATGAGGGGGTGGCTGCCATGTCTGGGACTGAGTGCAGGGAGTTGGGGGGGAAGGATGGCTGGAGGGGTGGAGGTAGGAGCATGGATGGGGCAGAAGAAGGGGCAAGGACCAGGAGGGCAGGAAGATGCTGGTGAGATTCTCTGTCATTCTTTTTAAAATAAGTTATTTACTGATATCATTAGAATATGCCCTTTGGAGGGTGAAGGGAGTGGCCCAACCAGGTCTGTTGCTGCATTCAGTGGCAGATGGACCCATCTCTCTTGGGGCTGCACTTGTGCAGACCTCTAGTGGGGTAGAGGTCATGGTTGTGTGTTCCTTGGCACCATCCAATGCTGAGAGGGCCCTGAGGGAGGGCTCCCCATCCAGATAAGTGTCACCTGGGCAAGGGAAGGGTGGGAGGCACCACCCAAAATAGAGAGGGTTCCTGCCTCCTCCCATAGATCCCAAGTCCTGATGGGGCATGGGCAGGCAGGAAGAGTTTGACCTTGTGAGTGGCAACACCCCCCTCTGGTCTTACTTTCACTCTAACCAGTCCTTATCTGGAACAAGAACAACACAAGTGAACCAATTTTAGACATAGAGGAGGCCGCAAAACAAAAAAAAAAGTCCAAAAACACCCATCTTCTGGGCAGGACCCATGAAAAGCATGAGGAAAGATAAAGTGCTGAGTAAACAACCATACCAAGGGCTTATCAAAAACTACACCTACAGTCATAGGGGCCAAAACCCAAAATGAGGACTCAGAGAAGCCTGCAACCAGAGAACATGTTACCCTCCCTTACCACAGTGGGAGGAAGGCCACAGAATCATTGCAGAGCCCTAATGCCAAGTGGCAAAGGGAAAATGGAGAGAGGAGACAATTCAGTCTAACCATCCACTAATGTCTCTCTCCAATGAGGAACTTGCCTACTGAAATGGTATGGGAGACTGACTCCCTAAGCCATAGTCCAGCAAAATGGCAAAGAAGCAGCAAAATGTAACTAAAACCAAAATGGAGGAGACAACCAACAAGGAGGATGAAACACTGATAGGCTCCAAAAGAGTTGAACTGAAAGCACATCACAAAGTCAAGAATGGAAATCTAAGCAACACAAGCTACTGGGCCCTGGGAATGCAGATCCTTGCTCAGGAAAAGGACAATGCTTCAGAAAAGGAAGAGACCAATGGGCTGAAATGCAATAGAAGAAACAGCAGCAAGAGAGGAGTTGGAGAGACCAGGGGGGGTAGAGGGGGGCATACACAAGGGGATCAATAATTATGTAAGTAAATAAATTAATTAATAAAAATTTGAAAAAAGAATATGCCTTTTGTAATTCCAAGGATAAGTGCTAGTTTAAGGCAGAAATGATCTAGAACCAATTCCAGTGGACTTTTGTATGAAAAATCTGAAACCAGGAGATGGGAAGAGAGAGGGAGGTTATTGCTTGCTCAGGACCACATAATTAGCCACAGGACTGGAATTGCAACTGCTAGACCAGCTCTGCCATCAAGGTGCTGCTCCAGTCCCTATTCCTCCTTTTGGTTTCCCTTCATCAATAGCAGATTTTTTTTAAATCCAATTGCCAATTAAATTTGTCCAGGCAGTCAATAACTGTGAAATGCCACTATTTCACATTTAGTTCTTTGCTTCTCTTTTTTTTCCTTGGAAAACTTACCAATGTCTATGCTTTAAAAAGGTCAATTTCATGTGTATGGTTTAAGTCTGTCTTAGCCACAAACTACTCATCTGAATATCGATCTCATTTTCAACTATTAGATTGCTTTTCTTATACCACAGACCTTTTTTTCTAACTGCAACTTACTTAAAGACAAATACATCATATTCCTTCCAAAATAATTTTCTACAGTTGATTTTCCATTTATTTTTTTGACACTAGTAGTCTTCCAGTCACTTAGGCATCAAATCTGATAGTCATATGTTTCTTTACCCTATTCTGATTTTATCCCTCACATGTGAACTCCACATTATGTTGTTTTCTATTTCACAATGTCTCCCAACCCTCTCTCTTTCAACTTACTTCAGGATCCCAATCTCATAATGCCGTAACTAACTAAAGATCCTTGAACTATGCATACTCTCCTATCTTCACTTCTGTCCACCCATGGATCAAGATTCACTGTGATAAACTTGGCTAATTTCTACTTTAGACTTCAAGATTCAAGGTGAAGTTGTCAAGGTAAGCTGGGAACTCACTGGTGTGCTCCAAGCTAGCTTGGAGTTTGCGTCCCAGCATCACTGCCATCACCAGTCCCCTTGGACAGCTCCTCCCAGCCCAGGACACTGAAGGCACCTGTACCTTCCCCCTTGTAGGTGAGCTGGGAACTCGCTGGCACTGGTGCTGTAACAGCAGCACCACCTCAAATAAGTAAACTAAAATATAAACACAATCTGAGAAAGGACTCTAATCAACATGTTGACCAATACCAGAGCCATGGTTGCTTAATATGTAGAACAAGCCTGAAAACAAAGCAAAGGAAGGAGAAAAAATGTAGACATGCAAGCAAGCCCTATGGGAAACAATACATCACCATCAAAAAGAAAGACAATTTCCAGAAACCAACAAGGGTGACATTGAAGAAATGACTTACATGTCAGACAAACAATTCAAACTCAACATGATAAAAGCACTTCAACAGATAAGGGAAGAATCAGAAAAAAAGGACAACAGAATGATAGAAACATTTAATGTGCTAAGAGAAGGTGTAGAAAAATATAAGAAAGTATCAATAAGAATAACATGGTTGACAAACTGAAGAATGAGAATGAATCCCTAAAAAAGAAATTGAAAGAGATTTAAGAAGAGCAATAGAAGAGCTCAAAAATACAGGCAAAACCCATGGAAGCAGATTAGATGAAATAGCAGAACTAATCTGTATACTCAAGGATACAGAAAAAGAGATGAAGAAAGAAAAAGAGAGAAAAACAAAATAAGAAGACAGAAGAAAAACTCAGAGATCTGTCAGATTCCTTAAAGAAAGAAATATAAGAGTAATTGGAATCCCAGAAGGAAAATAGAGAAATGGGAATTGAAAGACTTTTTAATTCAATACTAGGGAACTTCCTAAATCTGAAGAAAGTAGTGAAAATAGACATACAGGAAGCAAAAAGGACACCAAACTACTTTAATGAAAGAAAAGATACAGCAAGACACATCATTGCGAAACTTCCAAGAACCCAAGGAAAGGAAAAAATAATGAGAATGACTAGTGAGAAGAAACAGACAAAGGAAAACCCATTAGGCTGACATCATATTTCTATGAAGAGACACTCCAGGAAAGGAGAATGGAACCACATCTTCAAAAAACACCAAGACAAAAAATGCCAACCAAGAACACTCTACCTTGCAAAGCTATCCTTCCTCTATGAAAAAAAATTAGAAACTTTTCTGACAGGCAAAATCTCCAGAAACTTGGTATTACTAAACCCCACTCCAAGAAATTTTGCAAGAGGCCTCAAGAGCAAAACCATCAGAAGAACAAATAAAATGAACAACATAAGGAAACAAATCAAAAACTCAAGATGACCACCAGAGAACCAGTGTTAGAATCTCAAACATCAATAATCACCCTAAATGTCAATGGTCTAAACTCATCAATCAAAAGACACAGAGTTGCGACTATATCAAAAAACAGAATAGAACATTCTGCTGCCTCCAGGAAACACATCTGATCTCTAAGTATAAGCATAAATTGAAGGTAAAGGGCTGGAAAACAACTCTATAAGCAAATGTTCCCCTCCAAAGGCAGGGTTGGCCATTCTTATATCAAACAAAGCAGACTTCAAACTAAAAAAAGTGACAAAGGATAAAGAAGGTCACTACCTAATGGTTAAGGGGTCAATTTACCAAAAAGATATAACAATTACCAACATATATTCACCTAATGAGGGAGCACCAAAATTCCAAAGATAACCATTAGCAGAATTGAAAACAAATATTGGTGAAAATACATACATTGTAAGAGACTTTAAATGCCACTCTCACCAAAGGACAGATCAATGAAATAGAAACAACACAAGGACACAAAAGCTTTAAAGTTAGACCTAGACCAAATGGACCTAATAGATATCTACGGGATGCTGCACCCCCAAGGAAAAGAATGCCCTTTCTTTTCAAATGCACATGGATCATTCTCTAAAATTGACCATATATTAGGCCACATAGTAAACTTGAATAAATACACAAAGATTGAAATAATACCAACTTTTTTTCTTAGATCCTAAAGGTATCAAACTAGAAATCAACAATGAAAAAAAAAATAAGGAGAGTATGCACTACATGAGAATGAACAACAGGCTTTTGGAAGACCACTGGGTAAAAGAGGAAATCAAAGAAGAAATTAAAACCTACTTTGAAAAAAATGACAAAGAAGACACAACATTCAAAAATGTGTGGGATAAAGCAAAAGGAGTATAAAGTTCATAGCAATACAGGCCCAAATAAAAAGGATTGAAACAATCCAAAGAAATAATCTAATCTCCCAATTCAAGGACCTAGAAAAAGAACAACAAAAAAAATCCAAAACCCACCACAAAACAGGAAACAATAAAAATAAAAGCAGAGATAAATGAAATAAAAGACCATTGAGAAGATAAACAAAACCTAAAGCTGTTTCTTTGAAAAAACAAATAAAGTTAATAAACCGCTAGCAAGGTTCACAAAGTAGAGAGAAAACTCAAACAGGATTATGAACGAAAAGGGAGATATTATAAAAGACACATCAGAAATCCAAAAGATAATTAGAGACTACTATGAACATCTATATGCAAACAAATACAAAGCCTGGAAGAGATGGACAAATTCCTCAAATGATACAGACATGCAAAATTGAACAAAGAAGAAAGAGAAAACTTAAACAGGTCAATCACAAGCAGTGAAATTGAGGTAGTCATTAGAACTCTCTGTAAAAACAAGAGCCCAGGTCCAGATGGTTTCACAAATGAATTCTACTAAGCATCCAAAAAGGAAAGAACATCTGCATTAGTAAAACTCTTCCAAAAAATTGAGAAAGAAGAAAAACTACCAAATACGTTCTATGAAGCAAACATTACACTAATTCCAAAACCAAACAAAGAAGGAGAACTATACACCAATCTCCATACTGAACACAGATACAAAACCACTAAATAAGATCTTGGCAAACTGAATCCAACAGTGTAAAAAGGATTATCCACCATGACCAAGTGGGATTCATCCCAGGGGTACAGGGATGGCTCAACATCCAAAAATCAATCAATATAATCCATCACATGGACAAGGGGAAAAACAAAAACCATATGATCATATCAATAGATGCAGAAAAAGCATTCAATAAAGTTCATCATCCATTCATGATGAACACCCTTGAAAAAATAGGAATAAAAGGAACATGCCTCAACATAATAAAAGCCATCTATGATAAACCCATAGCAAACATCATCCTGAATGGGGAAAAACTGAAATCATTTGAATTAAGATCTGGAACCAAATAGGATGCCCACTCTCACTACTTCATTTCAACAAGTTCTGGAAGTCCTAGCAGGGCAATAAGACAAGAGAAAGACATAAAAGTAATTCAAATAGGGAAAGAAGAAATAAAGCTATCGTTTAATGGGGATGATATGCTACTCTATGTAGAGAACCCCCAAAAATTGACAGAAAAGCTAATTGAAATAATAATTCAGTAAGGTAGCTGGATACAAAACCAACATATGAAGAAGCATTCTTAAAAGAAATAGAAGACATAAAAAAATGGAAAGACATTCCCTATTCATGGATTGGAAGAATCAACATTATCAAAATGGCTATTCTAGCAAAAGAAATCTACAGATTCAATGCAATCCCAATAAAAAATCCCAATGTCATTTTTTAAAGAGATAGAACAAAAACTTTTGAAATTCATAAGGAATAACAAAAGACCTCGAATATCAAAAAGCCTCCTGACCAAAACAAGAGAGAATGGAGGTATTACAATCCCATACTTCAAAGTTATACTACAAAGCCATAATAATTAAAATAGCCTGGTACTGGTACAAAAAGAGACAATCGGACCAATAGAGCAGAACTGACTACTCTGAAATAAAACCACACATATATAGTCAACTAATCTTTGACAAAAGAATGAAAAACTTACAGTGGAACAAGGACAACCTCTTCAATAGACGGTGCTGGGAAAGCTGAACCAAGACATGCAAAAAAATGAACCAAGACCACTCCCTCACACCATGTACAAAAACCAACTCAAAATGTATAAAAGACTTTGGTTGTAAGACCTGAAACCATAAAATACATAGAGGAAAACTTAGGCAAAACCCTCCATGAATTGCACATCAGAAATCCATTTGTGGACTGGTCTAGCCACTATGGAAATCTGTGTGGAGGACCCTCAAACTAATGAAAATGGAACTACCATTTGACCCAATAATCACTCTTCTGGGAATCTATCCAAAGACCTTAATACTTATAACAATGGAACACCTGTACTTGGATGTTTATTGCAACACTATTTATAATTTCAAGGACATGGAAACAACCCAAATGTCCCAAGACAGATGCATGGATGAAAAAGATGTGGTGTAGACATACAATGGAATATTACTTATCAATTAAAAATGATTAACTTGATGAATTTGAGATAACATGGATGGATCTAGAAATAATATTAGCAGCAACAAGTCAGAAAGAAAAAGAAGGAAAGCAAATGGTTCACTAATATATGGAATATAGGAAAAACAAACAAAAGGTCAGGAGGAAAAGTCAAAACAAGTTAACAACCAAACTAAAGTACACAACTGGAGGTGAGGGGATAAGTGGGAGTGGTCAGAGAGGGGAGGTGGTGGTTGAACCCTGGGGAATACAAAGAAGTGAAATATATATGTGTATATATATAAATTATTTAAAAAAATAAACAAAACAAAAAAACAAGGTGAAGCTGTCATTCTCTACAAATGCACCCTTATTCATGGTTATATTATTTTATTCATTATAGTTCTGCAGTTACACTTTTGTTTACATGTGATGAATCCATTAATGGTAGTGAGTCTGTTTTGTTAATTTTTGCTCTTTTTTTAATCTTAATTGAGCAAATTTGGAAGACTAACTGATTATTAGGTAGGCAGATGGGAGAGTATGTTTTATGTGCAGTGCTGTTGTACAGGAGTCTAGTCAATGATATAAAAAGGAAATGAAATGTAGGCACCTTTACAAGGGTTAAAGCTATTAAAAAGAAGCATGAGAAATGAAATGGAGTATAGCCGTGACTTGGTCCATAGGTGGACACTTTTCAAATCACTGGAGAAGAAGGGAAAGAGGGTTGGAGAAAATGAAACTATAGTTACAGGCAGTAAGGAAAGGCAAAGAGCATTAAATAAAAAAGACAAAAAAATATCTGCTAGGAATGAAGGAGACTTCACAAGTGGCTTAGGTCATAGATTGGTGAGGATTTTTTTTATTGTTATAAAGTTTATTCCGGTTGACAGTTTAGACCATAGACATGTACATGAAATTTCCATAAAAGGGATGAGTATGTGGGGGGGTTAGGAGGGGTGGGAATTGGAGGGAGTGGTCAGGGAGGGAAGGTGGTGTGTGGTCCCCAGGGAATACAAAGATGTGAAACACATATATAAAAAAATGAAGAAATTAAGACAAAAGAGGAATCAGTACAATTTCCATGCTGGGGAGAAGCAGCTCTCCTGCCTGCCTGGCACTATGCAGATGGCTCTCTTTTTCTTTTTCCATTCTCTAATAACCCTGTCCCCTTTTTACCCTCTTTTTAAAAAAATTTAATTGAAATTATTAAAATTTTGCATATGTATGTATATTTATATTACAGTAGTCCATTATTGTGTACCCCGGGGCTTTCCCACTTCACTAACATTTGTTAACCATCCTGATCTTTTGTGATCGGTGAGGATTTAGACCCAAGGATGTGTGTAAATATAAGGTTTGAATGAAACTGATGATGGGTGATTTTGAATTCAACAGGAAGAATTCTGAAAGTTTAAATCAGTATTAGAAAATGATGTCATGATTATTAAGTTGAATGGCCCTCCTCTTGCCCCCAAGACTTCCTTCATCTTTCTAGCAAATACTAGCATGCACCGGATGGTCTGCATATGTTGGAGGAATGACAACAGAGGTGGGGTGATTAGGACAGGGCCAGAGCAGAAGAGGAAGTGAGAGGAGGTTGGGACCAAGGGTTCAGACCTCTAAGGCATATACTTCCTCCACTCGAGCAGTGATAAGATGCAGGGAACTTTTCATGAGGGTGGAGATTAGTGGGACTCCAGTATATTTGTTCAACTCTTCAATGCCCTCTTTTCTATATTCCATACATACTAATAAGGCAAATAACAGTTACTTTTGCTGTTCATTTTACAAAGCAGAACTGAGGGTGGTTAGGAACAATGTCTCCCCCCAGCTTTACTGAGGAATAATGAACAAAAGTACAGAGTGTACAACATAGCAATTTGATATACGTGTATACTGTGAAGGAATTTCACCTTCCTTCCATGGAGTTAATTAACTGGAATGGTGTTTTATTAATCCTTTGGTACAGTAGGGGTTTGTTGAATGGATGCATGAATGAATAGGAGAATAAGTAAATAGGAGTGTTTTGTAAATTGTAAAACACAATACAAATTAAATTTTTACTCTGTCATACTCATACTAGGCTCAGCTCAGTTTCCACATCCTGATAGCTCATCTGAGCATGCCATCCTACACTCCTGTCTGTCTTCCTTGAAGTTGCATTGTGTTTATTGTCTGTACACTCATATGGCAGTCAGTATTCTGTTACTTTTTATGGTATCTTTTAACTTGTAGAAATCTTGTTTCTTTAGGTAGACTGTGAACTCCCCTATGGCAGGAGAAAGAGTTTTTTCCTTAGTTCCTGTGAAGTCAAATCTAGCCTATTACATTGTGTACACTGCAAATCAGCAATAAATGTTTAATTGAGTGATTGGTTTTTGATTGACTGGAGCAAAGCTATACATTCTCCATGGGGATTTAGTGTATAAACAAGGGAGTTGAACTAGTTATCCCAGTGGTTTTCCTTCATGATAATAAAAGATCTCAGGAAAGAAAGTAGAAGGAAATTCCTGTCATCACCATAGCTTTATTGTCATTAAAAAATTTCTTCTACTAGGCATTTCCAGGAATATTCACTGGTATTAGCAGCTTTAAGAAAGTTAATCCTGCATTGCTGAGATGTTCTGCAGCAGTTAATTCTTTCTTAGGAAGAAGGCATGACACCCATCAAATCATGTCACTCTTATCAGACAAACCCAAGATGCTGTCAAGCCCCAAAAGAATTATGTTATGGAGAACTAGTGACACAGAGGTAACATGACAGAGCAGTGAGGTTTGGATAAACTTCTATCTGAAGTATAGTTGGGAAAAAATGACAATGACTCACAGGTAAATTCAACAGTTCGGTGCCAACAATGAGAGACTAACCTACAGAGTTTTGTGGCCCACATTGGTGGTAGGACAGTGAGACGAAGGCAATTGAGACCAGGGCAGTGGTTGTTCTAGTCAGCCAAATTAGCTTAGGGCGGGACACACATACTGTGCTAGGAATATTTTCAATGATGCAGTGCAGACAGGCACTGGGAGTTTTGGTTGCATCTTGGAGAATCTGGCACAATAAATGACACAATGTGCCCCTTGAACAGTATCGTGGCATCAATGTTTTATCCTGGTAATCAAACTGATGTGTAAGATCTGAAGGGAATAGAATGTTGGTAAAAGCAATAGAGATCGTCTGGAGTGCATGGTGGGAAGATTGTCTGGGTGGTGGAAATATATTACAGACAGCTTACACACTCTTTGACCTTGATTTAAAGTAGTAAGTGGAGGGTGTAACTTCTCCCAGAGATACTGATTTAAGCCTCCGTATTTTCCAGCAACTAGAATGTCCCTAAATGCTGAGATCTGCCTCTATTTTCATGGTATTTAGATGCTTGGATATTGGAAGCAAGATAATTATTTTCTAGGAGATAACTCTTTTGTAGTTTTAAAAAAATTTAAAAATTGGTTGCATGAATATATTTTACATTATTGTATACCCTGAGGTTCTCTCATCACGTTGTCACCCATGAACCATCATCTTAATCTCTTGTGCTCATTAGATTACTTTTTTTTGAATGCTTTTCTCTTAAAAATTCAAATTCAGATTAAGTATAAAGGGTAACCAATTTGGAATGAAAGGAAGTTTTCAATATCTTCTGAGACCTCAAGATATCTTAGCAACTTTGGAATAAATATTTTAGTAAGATGTCAGAGATATTTTAGTGTTGTTATTGTTAACTCCATTTAAAAATTATTAATATGTTAAAAATCTTAAGATATGATTGCAAACTGGATTTGTCTTTCCTTTTAAGGAAAAATAAAAGGCTAATGTGCCAGGATAATCTAAGTCTGGATCACATTTCCTTTTTCTTTTCCATCAAGTTAAGTAGGAGCTCAAATGTTTTGATGTGTGATTCCATTTTAAATAAAATAACGAATTTAATTTTATTCATTGAAATAAAAACCAACTCTGAGTGCTCAATGGTCTGTGTTTACTTTTCTGTTTTGTCTCTTTCTCCCACATTGTCATGGTCCCTCCTTAACTCACTTTTCATAAACATGTAAAGATTTTTCTTTCAAATGTACTACCCACCCCCTGCCAAAACTCAGAAGAAAAACTGGTGGGCTCAATGAAGGGAGGAATACTGGTGGGGTGGAACAGAATGGGATGGAATGAGGAAACTGGATAGAAGAATTTGTTAACATACAACTTGTGCTTAAACAGTGGGCTTTTCTGTCAACCTATGAAGAATTTATTTTTCTATGAAGAATTTTTCATGGAAGGTAAAAAATTATGGTCAGTAGACAGTGTTTTAACACAAGTAGTATAACATGAATTAATGGACCTTGCATTATCCCATCAAGAGGCTTGCATTTATCCCATCAAGCTAAATGGCTTCCTTTGTTGCCTTTTCTGTAAAGATGACCATATGCCATACCTGCTATGAGTCTATCAGACTTTTTAGCAGTTGTATTTCCTTATTACACATCAATAACTTGGCATTCTGACTTATGAATCTCTTTTATAGGGTTGATTAGTATGAATCTATCTCCATGTAGTCTGCTTATACCTAATTGAACTGGGAGAGCTTTTTGTCAGTGACTTTCAAATCATAACAATTAGACATTCATGTAGCCTGAAATCCAAATAACATTAGTGTGAGGGATAAAAAATGCCTTTGAGTCTTTGTGTTTTAGGGAAAGATACATGCACCATACCTACTTGTATATTTTGGGTATGTGATTTGTATAACTCAATCTATGATTTGACAAGCAGTTTTAGGACATAGTAGTGGAACATTTTGTTAAATCCACAAATTAGCGTTAAAAATTTTTGATCCTTAACAATTAGTCCAAAAAAAATCACTGGTCTTTTTTTTTTGAGAGACTAGGTCTCGCTATTTTTGCCTGGGGAACTGCAGGCTCACATTGCCTCTGGTACCACAGATTCAAGCGATCCCCAGCCTCAGCTTCCCAGGTAGTTGGGATTACAGGCGCACGCCACCACACCCAGCTATTTTTGGGAATAGGTCTTGCTATGTTGCCTGGGCAGGTCTCAAACCCAGGGACTCAAGCGATTCCCATTCCCAGCAGCACTCCATAGGTTTGCGCTTAAAGGCACACGCCACCGTGCCCATCTTAAAATCACTGGTCTTAATGAAATGAATAGCTAATAAAAAAAGATGGATAGTGATTTTAAAAAAAATGTATCTTAAATAATACTCATGAATGTTCTGTTCTTTTCAGAATTCACATTGAACCTTATACAGATCATAGAGTTAGTGATAACCAGAGAGTTGGATCCTACTGACAGTTTCTAGGAATAGGATGACGTTAGTAATGAGGCCTGTGGTTAGAGGTATAGTGTTGAGAGCAGAAATTAACTGGCCATACTCCATCCACACGCAATCAATTATGGTATGTATTCTATTCTCTCAGAACAGACATTAAACAAGACCCTTTTAGATGGTGATTTGTATTTCAGTTGCTTTCACATTTACATTTTAATAGACCCAAAAGCCATCTGTATCATCATATTACTACATTTGATACATGGGAAAAACAAGACATACTGACTTTCAGTGACTGGCTACACACACAGCTGATTAAAAGGCAAAGCAACAATGAATTCGCAGCATCTAGACCTGGTTTCCTTCCCACTGAAATCCATATGAGGTCGTTTAGAGTCACCACTGTGAGGTTGGAGAATTTATGACAAAGCTCAGGCTGGAAGATTGCTTGAAACAGAATACCCCTGGATATTGTTAGACAAACAATATTTTTGAGTGCTCATGATGTGTGAGAAGCACTGTGGTGGTTATTGTTGGGCAGTGGAAGTTTAACAAAAAGGTTGTATTTTCAGGGGGGATAAAAACAGAAATAAACAAAATAGGAGTCAAAGAGAATATGCAAAATATCACTTTCAAAGAACCAGCAACTCATTCTTTGAAAACATGAAAAAAACTGATAACCCTAAAGATTGGCCTTGAAAAAAGAAAATCCTAAAAAAATCTGCAATGAAAGAGAAGTTATAACAGAAAACACAGAAATACAAGGATCACACGAGTATTATGAATATCTATATGCCAACAGGTTGGATAACCTAGAAGAAATGGAAAAATTCTTACAAACATCAGCATTTTAAGATAAAATCAGAAAGAGTTAGAAAACCTGAACAAAGACATCATGAATAAGGAAATTAAAATTAAAATTCCTCTTTTATCCCCACCCATTCCCTTTAGTAACTCCAAGACTACATGTCTAAGGTTGTTTGATTAACTCTATTCATTACAGACAATAAATCATGTTCTAAATTTTTTTTAAAAGAAAAGTGTCATACTTTCTCTCAAACTCTTGTTGTCTTTTAAGTAGAAGAATTTTATTTCGGTGGCTATTTCTCAAGACCCTCTTCTGCCTTTTGCTCCAACATCAAGGCATGGCACAGGTTTCAGTCTTCAGTCATCTCTTGGATTTGCTTTCTCAGTTTAGTCAACCATCCTTCTAGATTTAGTTATCATAATCCCTACATTAAATTTGTTCTCCACTTGCCCATCCCTCATATTCAGGTCTATAATTTCCATCATTTGACACTGCTCCTTGGAGTTCTTGTCATTGCTTCAAACTCAGTAGTTCAAAACCAGAGCTCATCATGTCCCAAACTTAACACTTCCATCCCCATATCTATGAGTAGTAGTAACACCATTGTCCACATCGCACCACTTCAAAATTTCAAAGACTGATTTATTCCTCTCTTATACTGCCTGTATCTAATCATCTATCAATTTCCATCAGTTTCCAGCAATTTCCTTCTTTTAAATATTCCTTGCATTCCTTTTCATTCTATTTTCACTGCCAGCAGCTTACCCCAGAGTCTCATTAATTTCTCTTTAAGTGGTTTCTCTCCACCTCCAGTTTTTTCCAAATGTGGTCAGGCCTATGAAACTCTCCCAGACAAAAAAAAAAAGAGGTCATGTCCTCACTCAATTTTTGTTGATATGATTTGCCACAAAATGCCTGCAATTCTGTGTTTAATAATCTGACCTTAAATTTTTATCCAACTATATTTTCTGCTACTCCTCAACTCAATCCCTTTGCCTTACCTAGTTAAATGGGACTCCTCCAGGTACCCTAGAGATACAAAACTCGCTTCTGACATGTATATTTCTGACATCATTTCTGTAATTAAAGTTGAACTCAGACAACATATTTTGACCACTTATGTGTATAGAAAATTTACTCAGCATAGTCCCATATCCTAGAGATTCTGTTAAGCTCCTCTCATTTTAATTCTTCTGTGAAGTTTTCTTCATGCAGCCCAACCCAACTGTTCTTTCTTTCCTAAACTCCTTTGCCACTATGAAACAGAACATTAGTTTATGGTCTTATAGTTTTATGTTTTGTATTCCCACCAACATCATACATTTCCTAAGGGCAGGAACTACATCTTATCTTGCTTTGTGCCATATATAGTATTGAGCTTATTTGAAACTTAACTGGATAGCAGCAAGTCAGAGAGATTTTGCTAAGAGCATTTAAAAAAATAACAAAATGGATCAAAGTAGAGATCCAAGCAGAACTATATTATTTGGGAAACTCTGGTAGTTAACCTTCATGGAATTAAATTCATGAAATTGGTTATATATATTTGAAAGCTTGTTGCCATTGAATTAATCCCTTATCAGTCAGTGATAATACAAAGGCAAATTAATAATTTTCTGCACCATAGAAGAATCTTCTTTTTATCCCAGATACATAGACTCCCAAACAAATTTAAATTTTGATTAAAGGTAAGAAGGAAAAGGCAGTATGACTTGAAATGCACAATTCTTGTTTAGAAAGATAGTAATATGCTAGATTCAGACTCACCTCAATTTGCAAACTTTATTTAATCTACCATTCTAATTAGATTCACTGGATCCCAGACTGATTTATTTTATTTTGCAGGAACTTACTGGCTAGTGTAGTTATTTAAATATTTTGGGAATTTAGGGAGAAGTTTTTAAGAGGATAGCTGCAAGTATATTACTGAAGCTTATGTACGCTGTAAACAGAACTTTCCATTCTAATTGGGCAATTAAAATTAAAACAGTAACAAAATACTTTTGACTAACTGCAATAGATACTATAAACTTAACCAATCTAAAATAAATTTCATCAGTATATCTGAAGTAAAATAAGTCCTAAGTCCAAGTTTAAGTATATTTTGTTTTTGAATGATTATCTGAACAATATATGGTTATGTCTAGGTTTCAAAACAGACACTGGAAGGTAGTAACAGCTGAAATCAAGTTTTTTCACCTAGAAATGGAACTGGCCAATCCACCTATTTACCATTGAAAACAGCTTCTTTGCTGCTAAATATAGGAATGTTCCTGTCCAACAATTTTGATTAAAACATATGAAGCGCTGACTTTGGTAAACGTGGTCTGTGTTAGATATACAGATCATTCAGTTTCCTTACATTCACGTATAGTTGTGAGAGCTATTTGCAGTCTCTAGTTAGAACTCACCAATTTCTAGTTGTGTTGTATGTTTCCAGAAAATTCCTTAACCTTTCTGTATCTACTTCCTCATTTGTAAAATACAAATACAAAACAATCTGTCTAAATTGGATGTTGAGGCTCAAATGTGATAATATGAAGTTACTTCATGAAAATACTACATGTTTACTCTTTTGTCAATATATATTCCATATTTAAGAAAACTGTCATTACAGTTTAGAAAAGCTGTTGATCCCTTAAATTATGCCCTGCGTTTCTAACTTAATTGAAAAATTGCTGAATGCATGAGCGAGTCTGCCATCTGTATTCTGCTTCTGTGAGCCTCTAACAGAAGGCACTGAGCAATAGTTGTTCACAGATTATGTTATCAAATATCTGACCAAAAAATAAAGCATAAAGAACTTATACTAGCAAGTCTAATTTAAAGTTAGCGAGGTAGATTAATTACCCCCAAACTCCCAGGAATTTGCTAAAATCTGCCACCAGTGGACTTTTACCACCTAAGGTCCTAACAATGAAATTTTCAATCTCCTTACCTGTTAACTTCAAGATTGAGTATTTCAGGGTTCTGTTTATTTCAAGGTTGAGAATTTCAGGGACTTTTTGCACTCACACTCAGAAGCAAGATCTTAAATTCTCCAGTAAATCCAATTTACTCATTCCTTGGAGAGCTACCATTGGTGAGCTGGAGAGGGAATCTGAATATCCTGAAAGTGCACTTCTTTTATAAGGTGCCTGCTCTTTAGGCAAGCTTCTTTGAAAAGATAGGCTGCTGCTGTTTTTCAGCAGAAGACAGGGTAGGGCGCATATGCGAGCCAAAGCATGCAGATTCTTCTTCCTCTTTCAGATAGTGCTCACACGGTTTAAAGCGCGTCTGAGTTTGTCTGGTGCAAAGTGGGGGAGGGGAAGGCAGCGAGAGGGAGGAAGAGTAGAAACTGAACACTTGCAGATTGTTGTGAGTCTAAATAAACCTTTAGCCCTAGCTCCAGCAATGGAATCTTCAGGAAACTACACAGCTGCTCTAAGATAGGAAGCACGAAGGAATATATATATATATTATATATTATATATTATATATTATATATTATATATATATATATAATCTGGCCATCTTAATTCTCCCTGAATCTTATGACTTGGGGTGCTTAAAATACTTGTAGGCTGAGAAAGATAATCTTACCGGTGTATGCGAATCTAATTAGCATTACGTGAAACTTGATCTTAGGCAAGATAAATTTCTTCTCCCTTCCTCTCCCTCGCCCTCACTCTTAGCCCTCCTCTCCCTGCTCAACCCTTTTCCCTCTGCCCCTCTTTTTCCCTCTCCCCCTCCCTCTCTTTTAAATACATTTGTGGCTCTCTACATACATTTCAAAAAGTCTTTTATTTTCTGTTGCCTTGTAGCCTGTAAGATAATCATCTTAGTTTGAACTTGGTTTCCTGAAATTCCCATAACGATGCACTGTCTTCACTGGCATTGAATATTAAAAGTCCTCCCCACATCACCATGGAGAATAATCTGCTGGAATGATTGAGTGTGCTGTCAGTGGTCCGGTCCATGGGAACTTAGAGTAGAAAATTTAGAATGAAGGTGTCACAAGACCAGGAACTGGAGGTAGAGGTAGAAATGATGAACGTAGTTGTTAGAGCAGCCATAGAAATGAAAAATACTTAAGCCCAAACTGATGCAGTAGGTAGCAGGTTGCCGTAGAAAGTATCCAGAGGCACAGACCACAGGTAGGGAAATGAATATGGGGCGGGGAGCATTGTAGAGAATCACCACCTATCCGTACACAGCTGCGTAGTCACATCCTAGAAATAATTTCTCCAACAACGGCTAACAATTTCCAGAGGAATGAACCCCTCCCGAAAGAACACCATACCAGTGTAACTTCTGCCCTGGCAAGAGACAGCAAGAGCCTACCTGTGACTGTGCAGGAGTTTCTCTCCACCAGTCTTCTCCCTTTGCAAAGCAGCAGCAGCAGCTCTCCTCTGCCTGTGACTGTGCAGGCATCTTTTAACTAACCTGTCCCTTTCAGGGGTGGCTCTTCCTGTTCAGTTATGTCTGTGCAAGCATCCTTCCCCCCCCCTTTCCTGTTTAATATAAACTTTTTCTTTTGGATATAACTAAATGTCTCTGCCTCATGGGAAAACTCACTGTGTGCAGCTGAAAAGGGAGTTCTAGTGAAACTTTTCTCAGACTAAGCTGAGGTCACAGTTTACTGAACCCAGTACCTCTCCAAATGGACATCACTCTGTCAGAAATTCCGAGCTAGGTAAAAGTCTTAGCCTTTGGCTAGACTCTGAGGACTTGAAGCTATGGGACTCTTTGGTTTCTAGAGAATAGGCATGTGGCTGTCTATGTGCTGGTTGGAGTTTAGGGCAGCACCTTGATTATAAACCAAATGGATGACACCCTGATGTGAGGTGGTTACATTGTATATTGAGTTATATTAGGAAGGTCTATAGGGAATGGGCATAAATACTTTATTTTAACACCTTTTTTAAACTTAGCCTCATAACAAAGTGGTGCAGTCAGTAAAACATGAGCCCAGGAACAGTACCCTGTCTGCTACCTATTGTAGAAAAAAGCCATTTACTCTAACTTCACTATGGTACCAGAATTACCTAACAACTAACATAGTGTCAGGACTCTAAGGTCACTGAAATCGTTATCTTCATCTAAAGAATTATTTTTTGTTAATATTTTTAAAATGAAGTTCCATTATTTACATCCTTGTTATTATTTTGAAACTGAAATTTCTTATCAGGTGTCATCACCATAGCTTTCCCACCACCAAAGCATATATAATCTTCCAACATTCCATTGTTTTTGTTTTAAATTTTAAAAAATCAATTAATTAAGTTTTGGGATATTTTGGTAATATTGGGATACTCCCATAAGGTATTACCACTGTAGTGCACCTGCCACCAACTGACCCATACTCCACCACCAGAGACCATTATTCTTTCCATTTGTTCTTTTTCCTGTCTCTCCACCACCCAATCCCACCTTGGTGATTCAGATCTGTAGTGAGCTATCTAAGGTTAATTTTTCTGGTTGTCTTAACTTACTTGTTTTACAGTAAATATATTAGTGACACCACCATACAGCATTTATTTATCTTTCTTCTTCTGACATACTTCACTGAGCATCATCCCTTCCAGCTTCATGCATATTACCACAAATGACATGAGTTTATTTTTTTATTTTATTTTGATTATTATTAAAAAGTTTATTCTGATTGACAATTCAGGCCACAGAAATGTACATGAAAATTCCATAGAAAGGATGAGTGTGGGGGGTTAGGAGGGATGGAGATGGGAGGGAGTGGTCAGGGAGGGAAGGTGGTGAGTGGTCCCCAGGGAATACAAAGATGTGAAACATATATATATATATATATACATAAATAAATTAATTAAGAAAAAAAAGGAATCAGTACAATTTCTACGCTGGGGAGAAGCAGTTCTCCTGCTTGCCTGGCACTATATAGATTGCTCTCTTTTTCTTTCTCCATTCCCTAATAACCCTGTCCCTTTATTTCCACTCTTTTTTAAAAAAATTAATTTAAACTTTTAAAATTTGCATAAGTATGTATATTTATATTTATATTACATTATTCCATTAGTGTACCCCGGGGCTGTCCCACTTCACTAGCATTTGTTAACCATCCTGATCTTTTCTGCTCTTCACCTCTCCCGCCTTCTTCCCCCTCCTTCTCTCTTAGTCCATAGTTCAGTCCCATTGGTTGTTTTCATTTTTTCTCATTTGTTTGTTTGTTTTTCCCTTTATCCATCATATAAGTGAGACCATCCTGTACTTCTCTTTTTCTTTTTGACTTACTTCTGCTCATATGAGTCTTTCTAGTTCCATCCATGTTGCAGGAAATGATGTGTTTGTCCTCTTGACTGATGCGTGGTATTCCATTGTGTACCACATTTTTTAAAGCCAATCATCTGTTTTGGGGTATTTGGTTTGTTTCCAAATCTTGGCAATTGTAAAAAGAGATGCAATGAACATGCGCATAGAGGTGTCCTTTTGAATTAATGTTTTCATGTCCTCTGGGTAGATTCCTAGTAGTGGAATTGATGGGTCAAATGGTCAGTCCTCTTTCAATTGTTTGAGAGTCCTCCATACAGTCTTCCATAGTGGCTGGACCAGTTTGCACTCCCACCAGCAGTGTAAGAGAGTTCCTTTTTCTCCACATCCGCGCCAACATTTGTTGTCTGTTTTATTTATGTGGGCCATTCTTACAGGTGTAAGATGGTATCTCAGTGTGCAACCCTTAAATCTTGAGTCTCTTTCAATTTCAATTTTAGGGATTCATTTTCATTTCAGTTTGTTGATTAGGTTATACATATTGATGCTTTCTTTTTTTATATGTTTCTACTTCTTCCCTTAGTGCATTAAATGCTTCTATCATACTGTTATCCTTTTTTCCTAATTCTTCTCTTAATTGTTGGAGTGCATTTAGCATGTTGATGCTGGAATCTTTTTCTGAGATACACGTCATTTCTTCAGAGTTTTCTGGAGATTGTCTTTTCTTTGTTGGTGATGGATTATTTCATGTAGGGTTTGCTTGCATGTCTAAAGTTTTTCCCTTTACTGTGTTTTCCTTTCTAACTTGTTCTACATATTGAAAAATCATGGATCTTGTGTTGGTTGGCAGGCTGATGGGAATGTTTTCCAGGTTGAATGTAGATCTGTAGTTTAGTTTAGTAATTTGACTTCCGGCATCTCACCTGGGTGGAAGAAGGGTCGGGTGGGTTCCCTCAGGAACCTGGCTGCGGGGGCTGGCTCCACGGTTATGCGGTGAAGGTGGCATGGGGATGGGTCCTTCCCAGAGGCCTGGAGGTGGTGCTAGTGATTTCTGGCATCTCAGCTGGGTGGGGGAAATGTTGGGTGGCTTCCCTCATGAACCTGGCTGTGGGGGCTGGCTCCCAGGGATTGTGGTGAAGGCTGCATGGGGATGGGTTCCTCCTAGAGGCCTGGAGACGGTGCCAGTGACTTCCCGTGTCTCTGACATGAGTTTATTTTTTTGACTGCTGAGTGATATTCCATTGTGTATATATAGCACATCTTGAAGCACTGATTTGTTCTGGGACATGTTGGTTGTTTTCATAATGTAGCTATAGTGATTAGTACTGCATTAAATATTTGAGTGAGCCTAGGGCAACACCCTACCTAAGTTTCCTTTTGAATTAGTGTTTTTGAATTATATGTGTAGATGCCTAACAGTGGAGTTATTGGGTTCAATGGCATATCTGTGTTTCATGTTTTGAGACACCTCCATACTGCTTTGCACTAGGACTAGATCAGTTTGTATCCAACCAGTGGTGTAGATGGTTTCTCTTTTGTCCACATACTTGTCAACACTTGTTTCTGATCTTTTTCATATGGGCCATGCTCAAGGTGTGAGATGGTGTTTCATTGTGGTCTTGATTTCCATTATTATGAACATGTTTTTAAGTACCTTCTGGTCATTTTAATGTCTTTCTTGGAGAGGTGTGTGTTTAGTTCTTTTGCTCATTTTTTGATTGTGTTGTTTGTTTTGTTTTTGTAGTTTTATGAATTCTTTGTTTATGTTTGATACCAGTCTTTTATGTGTATGCTGTGCAAATCTTTTCTCCCATTTAGTAGAGAGCTTTTTTTGTTTAGTTGTGCTTTCTTTTGCTGTAGAGAGCAAAAGTCTGATAGAGCTCAGCTGTTTGTTTTCCTTTTTGGGAATGGATCCTAAAGGCATCACAAAAGTGTATGTCATGAAATATTTTGCATTTGTTTTCTTCTGTGTATTTAATGGTTTCAAGTCTATTTTGAGTTGATTTTGGTGTATGGTGAGATCATGATCCTTTTTTCTTATTTTTTCTTTTGTTTGCAGTTGTGTAGTTTCTCCAACACCATTTTGTCATAGACTAGCTGTCCATGTATATATGTGTTTATTTCTGGTCTCTCAATTCTATTCCAGTGGTCTGTGTGTCTGTTTTTGTTGTAGCACCAGGGTGTTTTAATTATTTTGGCTTTATAATATAGCTTGAGATCTGAAAGTGTGATGACACCATTCTCTTTCTTCTTTGTCAAGATTGCTTTGGTTACTTGGGGTCTTTTGTGATTTCAGTCATATTTGCTCCAGTTATTTGAAAGGTGCCATTGATATTTTTACAAAGATTGCATTGAATTGTCTATTACTGTGGGTAGGATAGTCATTTTTAAAATGTAGATTCTTCTAATTCATAAGTTGGGAATATTTTTCCACTTCTCTGTGTATCCTATTTCTGTCAACATATCTTAGTTTTCTTTGTACAGATTTTTTATCTCCTTTGTTGTATTTACTCCTAGGTATTTAATTTCTTGTGTGTAATTTTAGCTGGGATCACTTTCTTACTGTATTTTTCTTATATCTCATTGATTTTGTATGGGAAGAAAACTCATTTATATGTGTTGATTTTATATCCTGCCACTTTGCTATTATCTATTTATTCATATATTTTGATGAAATCTTGAGGGTACACCATGTATATTATCATGTCATCTGCAAATAATGATAGCTTTACTTCTTTCCCAATTTGAATTCCTTTTATATTGTTCTCTTGTCTAATTTCTCTAGGTAAAACTTCCCTAACACTATGTTAAATAGTAGTGGGGAAAGTGAACATCCTTGTCTTCCACCTGATCTTAGTGGGAAAGCTTTTAGTTTTTCACCATTGAGAATTATATTAAGCCATGGGTTTGCTGTAAATGACTTTTATTATGTTGCAGTTTGTTCCATTTATCCCCAGTCTTTCGAGGGTTTGAGTATAAATGGATGTTATATCTTATTACATGTTTTCTTAGTATTTATTGATATGATCATATGGTTTTTATTTGTTGTTGTTGTTGTTGTTTTTGTTGATGTGGTGAGTTTCACTGATTGTTTTTCAGATGTTGAAACCATCTTTCTGTTCCTGGTATGATTATGGTATATGATCATTTTAATGCTTTGCTCAATTTTTGTTTTTTGATAGGATTTTATACAGCATTTTTGCAGTTGTGTTCATTAGGAGTCTGGTCTGTAATTTTGTTTCTCTTTTGTTTTTCATTGTTTGGTTTTGGTTTTAGTTATGTTGGCTTCACAAAATTATTTTGGAAATAGCTGTTTTTAAATTTTTTGGAAGACTTTGAGCAAAATAAACAATAGTTCATAATTGAAGGTTTGGTAGAATTCATTTGGGGAGCCATCTGGTTTGTCTTTTATAGTTTTTTACATGATAGTTTTGATTACCATTTCAGTTTCATCGCTGGTGATTAGTTTGCTCAGAGTTTCTATATCTTTCTTATTCATTTTTGAATAGTTGTATAGTTTCACAAATTTGTCTGTCTCTTGAGGATATTGAGTTTGTTAACATACAGATATTCTTAGTAGTCCCTAATTGTCCTTTGAATTTCTACAGCTTCTATTGTGATTTCTCCACATTCATTTTTGATCTCATATATTTGAGATTTCTCCCTTACATTCTTGGTGATCCTTGTTAGAGGTTTGTCAATTTTTTTCAAAAAAATCAACTTTTGGTTTCATTGATCTTTTGGATCTATTAAAGATCTATTGTCTTTAATTTAAATATCATTTAATTCTGCTTTGATTTTTATTTTATTCTTTTACTGGCTTTTGGACTCTTTTGTTCCTCTCAAGCACTGATTTTTCTGGGTCTCATAAGTTTTGTATTGCATGAAATTATTTTCATTTGTCTTGATGTATTTTTTAACTTATTCTTTTATTTCCTCACTGACCCAATGGTTTTTTGGTATTTTGTTCTTGAGTTGCTGTGTTAAAAGATTTTTCTGCTTTCTTTTGATAGTTGATTTCTAATTTGTAAGAAGATGCTGAATATGATTTCAATTGTCATGAAATTGTTGATGTTTGTTTTGTATACCAGAATGTGGTCTATTCAGGGAATTTTTCATGTGTGTTTGAGAAAAATGTGTTTTTCTGCTTTCTGGGAGTGCAATGCTCTCTATATATCTTTGAGGTCCATAGCATATAATTCTATAATTAAGGCTATTGAATGTTGGTTTATTTTCTGTCTAGTTGATCTGTCTATTGGTGAGATTGGGAAGTTGAAATCTGCTACCACAAATGTGTCTTCTACAGTGTTTGTTTTCAGAGTTGATAGTAGCAGTCTAATGTATTTTGGTGCTTCTTCATTTGCTACATACACATTGCTGAGCATTATGTATTCCCTTTGTCATCATACAATATCCGTGTTTTGTCTTACCTTTTTTAGCTGGAAATCTGCTTCGTCTGATACAAGGGTGGCTGTTTCTGTCTTCTTTAGAAGTAGGATATTTTCCAAAATTTTATGTTGTGCCAATATTTATCTTTGGAGATTAGGTAGGTTTCCTGGAAACAGCAGAAGTTGGATTCAGTTTACTTGATCCAGCTGGACACTTTGTATCTTTTAGCTGGTGAATTCATTTACAATTTAAAGTGATTATTGATAGGTACTAACCAATTGCTGCCATTTTATGCTTAATTTTTATGGGTCTATTTCCTAATTTATTTATTTTTTATGTTCCTCTTTTTGGTTTCAATGTGTAAGCTCCTTTCAATATTTCTTGGAGGGATGGTTTAATGTTTACACAACCCTTGAGTTTGACTATGTTTAAAAAACCTTTATTCCTCCCACATATCTGAAGGAGAGTTTTGCAGGATAGAGTATTCTTGGCTCTCAGTTTTCTCTCTAAGTATTTAGAACATACCATTTCATTCTCACCTTATAGTGTTTCTTGAGATAAGTCATATGTTAGCCTGAATGATGTTCCTTTATAGTTAGTCTTTGTCTTTCTCCTTCCCATCTACAATATCTCTCTTTGAATTTCCAGAAATTTCACTACTATATATCTTATTGATCTTGCTTCATCTAGGTATACAGGGTTCTTTTAACTTCTTGTATTTGTGTATTTATTCTCTTCTCTAGGTTCAGGAAATTTCTTCCATTTTCTTTAAATATATTTTCTGTTCCCTTCTCTCTTCCCCCATCTGGTGTTTTCATTATTCTTATTTTACCTTTCTTATGGAGTCAGATAGTTCACAGAGTGTTTCTACTTTTCTTCTCTACCTAGGTTCTTTGTTCATTTGCTTTTTCAAATACACTGACTCATTACTCCCCTTGATTTATTCTGCTTCAATGACCTTGTCCTGAGTTTTTCATGTCCTGCATTTTTCTCTTTTGAAATTCTGAAGCTCCATTTTAATCTTATTGAGAACTTACCTTTCTGTCTTCAGTTCATTGATTTTATTTCTAAGGACACTTTCCTTTTTCTGAGTTGTCTTATATTTCCTTAAATTGCATTACCATTACAATTCTAAACTTTGTATCTGATAGGTAGAAGTTAGCTTTTATGTCTATGAATTGGAGTTCTGGAAATATGTTCTCTTTCTGTTGTACCATTTGGTTGAGGGCTAATATTGTTATTTGCTGTATTTGGTTGAGGACTCAGCTGGCACTGGTGCACTCTTGCAAGAAGTTGCCAGGCCTCTACATTGTCTGTGTGTAGACTGTTGGGGTGTTTTGGAAGTTTGTGATGGTTCTGGCAGCTTTGGGATCTTCCCTGACATGGACCAGGGTCTCACAAGTCCGGGTGGACACTGGCGGGGTCTCACAGAGTGTTGCATGATTTCTGCTTATCTGAACAGGGAATGGTGGGTTCTTGCAGAAGATTTCAAGGTCTCTCATTGTTGTTGATACCTTCCTAAAAATGAGTCTGGGTTTTCATCTGTCTGGGCAGGTACTGAAGTAGTAGCTTTTGTACAGAATTCTTAATTGTGGTAGTGGTGAGGGGTAAAATCCATCCAACCAAACTAAAGAAGGAGATAACATTTGGATCTAAGACCAGACTCAAGCCCTCCTTTGGGGAGTTTTATTAACTAAAATGACATTATAAATAAAATAAAATTTAGCTGAATTTGGGTTCCCAGAGATCTAGGGGAAATTTTATAAGGGAGACAGAGGGTCAGTTTTACTTCCTTTTCAGTCTGAATGTTTATGGCCATCTTGAGGATGGTGAAAGTTAGTTTGCACTCAGGTAAGGAAGGAAAGAGAAAGAGTCTAGATCTCTGAGTTTCAAGAGGACAACATAATAGCTGTGTCAGAGAAAAAAAGCCTAATGGTGCTTCTATGTGCTTTCCTACTTGTTTCCTTCCTTAACTGCCTCTCAGCTTCCTGAGTGATCTGAAGGGCAGTTCTCCACCCATCCTGATTTGGTCTTTGCTTTGTAAAACTGTATCAACATATGCCATATTTGCTTTAAGTGAAAAGAAATTTCTATCTTCATCTCTTTGTCTTCTTTTTTTTCTTTCTGTTCATCTACTTTACATATACTTATCCTCACATTTTCTATAATTTTAGGGGATGGTCAAATGTTGATACATCTCTGCTATCATCTCTGTACTCTTCTCTCATTTCCACAGAATTTTTCAGGTCTTTATTACTGGGTGGAGAGGATCAAGGTGGGAATGGTGAGGGAGAGGGGTTATAGCATACAATTGTATGGGGAGTCTGTCTTATGTCAAAATTAGGTAGAAGGTTACAGGGTTTTCAGTTGTAACACAGGTATCTCTATGAAAAAGGGAGGTTCCATGTTCTCTGCCTCACCTAATGAGGGGTGGAGCTGAGCATTGAGGGAGATATGGAAGGAGACACAGGGAGAGACACAGGAAGATACAAATGGAAGAGAAGGGGATGCGAAGAAGTATGATATTCTTGCTTCTTGGTATTAGATTTATACTAGGGACTTGGGGAATTGGAAGGAAACACATGAACAGAGATGTGTAGAGACACTTGGAAGAGACAAATGGTGAGAGACATATGGGACGGCTGACGAAAGAAGTTGTCATATTGATTTGTAGTTTGATTTTGCTCCATTCGACTCAGACTTACCTTGTCCCTTTTGCCCCTTTTCTATGATTCCTATCCAGAAAGTGCCTTAGACTTGTGACAGTCATTCAAGCCTCAGTGATCCTACTTTATTCCAGCCCTGTTTGGCTAGGCATTTACCCATGATGGTATAGGTGACATTAGGTGTTTTATTGAGAAGCTATTATCCTTTCTTGTCTTCCCACTCTATGCACAAACATTCTATTAAGGATCTTTACATTATGATATAGCTATTTCTCGAGAAAATAAAAACGGAAATTCCACATGATTGAGCACAATCTCTCTTAGATATTTATCCAAATAATATGGAAAGTCTAATATGAAATGATTTATCTATGCCTTTGTAAACAGCTGCATTATTCACAATTGCCAAGTCATGGAACCAATCCAAGTATTTTTCAACAGATGAATGGATAGAGAAATTGTGGAATGTATATGCTCAATGGAATATTATAGAGCTGTGAAAAAGAGATGAAATGGTGGCATTTGGAACAAAATGGATGGACCTTGAGGTGATTATGTTGAGTGAAATCAGTCAAAAAATGACAGGTTAGGTCACTGCATTGTTTGGTTTGTTAAATAAATATATGTAGTCTAAATCATTGCAGATAAAAAAATTGTAGCCAGAAAGAAATAAACTTTTTCAATGTATTTATTTTACCACAAAATCAAGAAGAGTCATGTTTCTCCTCTAGAATGGAAGTTATTCTCTAGACAATGAAGGCAGTTTGGAAAAGTGAGTAAAGATTGTAACTAGTAGCCCAATTGTTTTGGGGCTTCAATGACCTAATATGTAAGTTGGACTAGTGATCTAATAATAAGACTTTTTCCTGCCAGCTTTTTGAATCTCTATAACTCTGTAATTTTATTGGACTATCTAAATAAATATTATTTTTTTTCTTACGTTGTGCATATATAAAAAGCACCCAACAAAAATGGAAGACTTCAGACATGGTACAGGGTTGTTGCCTTTGGGGAGAAAAAAGTTGTAAAATAACAAGAACTAGAAAAAGACATCGCAAATAACTATACATTAGGTGAGACTCAAAACCCAATTACTTGGAGATACAGCAACTTCACCTTCAAGTGAAAAATGGGCAAGAAGTTCTGCTTCACCAAATATTGGAAGGTACACAGGGAAAGAACTTGTATCAGAAAGAAAATTCTGAAAAACTACATAAAATCTCTGATTTTTCTTCAGGCACATTTCTTTGCTCATTTCACCTATGTTTTTCTCAGACACAAGCTTATATACCTTGATTAATATTTCAATTGCTTTTATGTGTTTCTTATCTACAAATATAGAATCTAAATTCCCATTTACCATATTCATCTCTGTATCCCATTATTTATATCCTTGTACTATATAACAAGTTCTCACCTCTTTAGCAGCTTCTAATAGCACAAAGTGATTATCTCAGTTTGAGTAGGTCAGAAGTCTGGACTTGGGGCCCTGTAGGTCATTGGTTGTTGGCTGAATTTATTTATTTCCTGATGTGGGACTGATGTCCTGTTTCCTGCTGGCTGGTCATCATCCAGGAACTGCCCAATTCTGTATACAGGTGGGCATTAATTCATGGAGATTGAGAGTCCCTCTTTAGTTCCAATTTATAGAAACCCAGAGATAATGACAAATATCTCTCCATCTGTGGAATTAGGATTCTTACCACTTTCTTCCAGACAGAAAGGGCCTACCCCACAGGTATAAAGCAATCCTAGATGATCATTTCTGGAGAGACCAGGGCACACTACCTGAGAATACTGTTGAGTTTAAATGAATTTTACAGGACAGATGTGTATAGATCAGTTGGATCATTTAAATCTAGATACTTACATTACTCTGTACTGTCCAATGCAGTAGAGATGAAACACATGTGGCTATTTAGACTTAATTGTAAATTAATTAAATTAAATTTAAATAAAAATTGTATTCTTCAGTTATGCTCACTACAGTTCAACTGCTCAGTAACACAGGTGAATAGTGGTTACTGCACTGAACAATAGAGATTTAAAAATTAATATTTAGTTTGGAGCAGGGATTATCAATAGTTGAAAATCACATAATAAAATGCAAAGGTTGGGAAAATACCTAGGTTTCAGGATTCTCAGTCAAAAACAAACAGATTTATTTCTATTCTCTTCGTGTTTATTTCTATCACAATGTGGCACTATGAGAAGGACAGAAGCACAATAAATGTGTGTGTGACTTTATGTGTAAGCTTTGAAGTTTTACCAGGGTATCTGGTTAGCATGTATACAAGAGCTCCTTTGGATATATTTTTGCATCTCTTGCCTTTCTCCTTTGATAGCACCAAAAGTGAAGATATAGTAAGATGTAATGAAAAGAAAAAAGGTACATAAATGGAAGATGTAGTAATAATGATAAACTTTAGCTATATCTGCCTGCTTGGTATTTGTTTCTGAGTCGAGATGGAGATGGGCAGGTATGGAAAAATATATTGTATTGGTACATTATTTTGACACCTGAGACAGTCTGCTCTGTGTTCATGGTCAAGGAACCTGTTACTAAGTTATAAACCTAGGAACTAACTGTTTGGACTAACTGCCACCTCATCTTTTGCTCCAAAAGAGGACCAGTAATGAAGAAATTATGCAAGGAACTTCCGTGAGAATAAAGTCTTGTTTAATTGGAGGGATTGTCTAAAGCCATTGAAAGGTATGTTAAGTTGCATCTCTTAGATCACAGTATTACAAATTCTTGGTGAATGTACTGCTATGAATGTACTGGTGACCAGACTCATAGTCTCTGCTAGTCTAGTCTGCTAAAGTTATTTGAGAGTATCTGAGAAGTCCATATATCCTCAAATCTCTTCCTACTTTAGATTTGCTTTCATATTCCTATAATATATTTAAGTGTAGTTCCCAGTACAAATTTTTCCTTTGTTGACTTTAAATTCGAGTTCACTAAGAAGAAGTTGCCCAAGGACTGACTCTCAAAGGAGAGTTCATTTACTATGGATGGGAAATCTTTGTCTTCTTTTTAGAAAAAAAATAATGGTGATGATGTCAGCCCTGCTTATTTCACAGCATTTAAAAATCGAGTAAAATGAAGACAATGAAAGGGCCTATAAACTATATGATAACATATATATATAAAATTTTAGTACCATCCTCCTCTTTTAGACAGTGTTATCTCTCACCCAAAATATTACATGAAATCTCATAAATAATTATCCTAAGAAGATAATTTGGACAATCTTCTGATAATTTGGGAACATGTAGGGTGCTGAAAGTTCAGAGTAGGATATTATTGACATTTAGGACCAAGTTACCTTTATTTTTATGGATAAAGGAAATAGATGTCAGACCTGAAACCATAACATACATAGAGGAAAACCTGAGCAACATGCTCCATGAAGTACAATTCAGAAATCCCTTTTTGGAAACATCTGCAGATGGCAAAAAACTGAAGGAAAACATAAACCGATGGGACTACATCGAACTAAAAAACTTCTGTACAGCAAAAGAGACAACAGAAAAAACTAAAAGAAGCCCAACCAAATGGGAAAAAAATTTTGCCCTCCACAAGTGTGATAAGGTTTCAATAACGAAGATCCATAAGGAACTTACACAACTAAACAAAAACAAAACAAGAAACCCAATCAAAAAATGGGGAGAATTAAAAAGACACTTCTCCAAAGAAGAAATACAAATGGCCAACAGGCACATGAAAAATTGCTCAATGTCACTGGCAATCAGGGAAATGCAAATCAAAACCACAACAAAACACCACCTTACACCAGTAAGAATGGCCCACATCAAAAAAAAAAAAAAACAAACAATAACAACAAAAATGCCAGGCAACAATAAGTGCTGGCACGGATATGGAGAGAAAGGAACACTCTTACCCTGCTGGTGGGAATGCAAACTCTTCCAGCCACTATGGAAAGCAGTGTGGAGGACCCACAGACTAATGAAAATGGAACTATCATTTGACCCAGCAATTGCTCTTCTGGGAATCTACCCAAAGGAGACCTCCATGTGGGTACAAAAGGACACCTTGCTTGGATGTTCATTGCAGCACTGTTTATAATTGCAAGGACATGGAAACAACCCAAATATCCCAAAAGAGATGAATGGATGAAAAAGATGTGGTATATATGCACGATGGAATATTACTCATCAGTTAAAAATGACAAACTTGATGAATTTATCGAAACTTGGATGTACCTAGAAGAAATCATACTAGCAGAAACAAGTCAGAAATAAAAAGACAGAAACCAAATGGTTTCACTAATATATGGACAACCAAATGAAAATACACAATGAGATGGTGGGGACAAGCTGGAGTGGTCAGGGAGCAGAGGTGGTGGGTGACCCCTGGAGATTAAATGGAGATTAAATTGATGTGAAATGTAAAAAAAAAACAAAACAAACAAAGCAAAACAAACAAAAAACCAAAAAAAAAACCCACAAAAAAAAACAAAGCTCCATTATTATATCTGAGGCTGTTTGCCATAGTGACAACCGCCAGACATGGCTGTATGTGTAATTTTGTTTAATTAAAACAATTTTTCTTGCATTGTTGTACTTCCCATAGTTCTCATAACATCATGTGAACCATCACCATATTCCTTTGTGTTCATCCCTCCCCTGTTTTGCCACCCACACTCCCTCCTTTTTGTATGCCTCAGTTCTATGATTAACTTGCTAGTTTTGACTTTTTATTGACCTTTCTTTTGTTTCTCTATATTTCACAGATAAATAAGACCATCCAGTATTTATCATTTTCCATTTGAATTACATCAGCTAGCAGAATCCTTTCCAGCTCCATTCATGTTGCTGCAAATGGCATGAGTTTATCTTTTTTGAGTAATATTCCATTCTGTAAATATATCACAGCTTTTTTATCCACTTGTCTATTATAAGCCCCATCATTCTTGATGTGATGCAGGACAGAGGAAGTCACTTGAATTATCTATGTCCATTTTCCCCCTTTGCAATTAATAACAGTAAAGGGTTAATAATTGCTACTCTGTCACTTACTGGGAATCAGAATGAGCTATCTCACTTGTTAACTGAAAATACTGGTACAACCAACTTCATAGTTATTTCTCAGTATCAAGGGAAATCCCCCAGAGCCATGATCAGAAGCTGTCTTTGGCATATTTCCTTTATCTTAGCAGGCACCAATGAACTCTCTAGACAAGAAGGAAATTAACATTTGATTTTGGGACTTAACCCTTCACCTAGTCTCAGCTCTTTTCCCGTGATACCCTTACATTCCAAAAATATAAACAGTAATAACATTGACCAAAAAAAATTTTCCAGCAAATTAGGCATGTTTTCAATGACACTCTTTATCTTTAATTCTTTTCAGCAACCTTTCCCTTAGAGGAAGTAGAAGGTTAGTAGACAGACTCTGTTCTGAGGAGTTGTGTGCCCTGAGGAGTTGTGTGCCCTGAGGAGTTGTGTGCCCTAGTGGTTAATAGCAAACTCTGGAGGTAAAGGATTTGGGACTGAGTCTCACTTCTATTATTTAATAGTGATCATGGACAAGTTGTCCATCTTCTTGGGTTCTTTGATTCTTGGTCTATAAAATGGGGCCAATGTATTTTTGAGGTTAGTTTGAGGCTTACATACAACAGTACCTGACACAAATTATGCTTCCAATAGATGTTTTTATTCACATTGTGATATTGCTCTTTCAGAGTTTTATTTTAGTCATTCATTCATTTTAAAAGTTACCAGCATGGAATTGGAACTAGACACTGTCCCAATAACTTCTGGTTTGGGGTATTAAGAATTTCTCCAAAGCTTAGTCTTGTGGTTTGGTGCTTTCTGTAAGTGTCCCCTCATAAACTATTGGGCACAAATTATAATGCAAAATGAAATTTTGATTTTTTTGTGTTTTGAAATTTTTATTCTTTACATTGTTGTTCATTTTTGTACAGTGACTGATTTCTCCCTCAATTGTACTCCCTGTATATCTCCAACTATCACAGTACTATGGTGAACTCACCATAGTCCTTTGTGCTCTTCTCTCCCTGGTTTTTACCCCTTTATCTTCCCCTCTCTGCTATAAGTCTCAGATCTTTAATTTGGCTGCTAAGAATTTTGATTTTTTTCTGTGATATTTCTACAGTTTTTCCATTTTACACTGTTTAGCTTTTTCTTACAGGTGATCCGTTTTGATATTGTGTTTCCTAGTTCTGTCCAGAGGCTCCTCATTATTGGAAATTGATATCTTTTACATTGATTACAACAAAGTAAAAAAAAAAGTCAAGACTTTGTTTCCCTGTCCTGTAGAGAATGCAAAAGGTGGTATGTGATTCATGGGGTAAGTTGGACTCTTAGAAGATTTGATTACAGAACAAAAGGCTTAGTTTATTTACTGTCATAATTTTTGATTTGGAACCCACTTGTGTTAATTAACCTCAAATTCACTTTCTCAGCTTATAGAGTGTCTTTGTTTCCATGAAATTGTACCTAACCATAAGTTTCTCATCTATAGGGAAAATTATTGCCAAATTTGAGCAAAGAGGACAGAAGTGTGGTTGTTTGTTGATTGAACACTTTTCCTTATGGAAGGAAAATGCACTAAATAAGATGAAAAATAAAGCTTTTATTCAGGCACTCAAACTGATCACATATATCACATCTCTTAATATAGAGCTTGAACTATTGTTTTTCAGTTTCTTACTGTTCAAGTGAAGTCGGTGAAAGCACTTTGAAAATGGTAATGCATTATAAAATTCTGTGATTATCATTTGTTATTAGCTTACAGTTGATTATGTTCCTATGAGAAAATGTTGAACTTTCTCTTCGGGAAAATATACTGGTGTCTTCTCTTTGATTTCTAAATGAAGCACATGCTTGAATCTGATGACTGTGCAATTTACAGGCTGTCTTGAATACAGTGTCACTTAAATAAGCAAACAAGGATCAGGATCAGTCAAAATAAGAGTTGTAAAACTTTGTCTTTTTGTTCCTGAGATAGACATTTCATTTTATTCATTTTGGTTTTAAAACTATCTGTCTTTTTCTTCCTTCCTCTTTTAAGCAGGAAGTACTGATAGCATTATATACAAATAAGTATTTATGCTGCATAACATTTGCCTACTTTCATACTTTCAAGAGTGTGTCACATAATTTTGTTGCACTTAATAAGTAGTCAGGAGAGCACTATAGAAGAACATTTTAAACAAAGAAAAGAAGATATTAGAAATAGCTCTTGCACATTGTGTATGTCATCTTGGAAGCATGTCTTTTTTTCTGACAAACGTGAAGTTAACTAAGTTTGTCAGTCCATCAGGATCAAACCTGAAGAAAGTCAGGGAGTAAATGAAATGAACCCTTTATGAGTTCTTTCTTTAAAGATATTTCTTCTCCCTCCCTCTCTCTCTCCTTTTTTTTTTTTTTAAAATCTCTTCTGCTGTCCTGTTCTAGGGCTTCTTTTCTTCTTCTTTTTTTAGTTAACAACAATGGTTTATTATTCATTCTGTCCATATTTCCCAAATGTATTATATTCTCTTAAAAATAATTTGTTGCACTCAGAATCCAAATAAGTTCCCTGCATTGCTGTGAGTTCATAGGTCTTGTAAGTCTTTTATTATTTTTCTTTATTCATTAAACTTAAATTTTTTTTACATTGTTCATTTTTGTAGAGTGTTTGATATCTCTAGGAGTTCTTATGCTGACTGACTTTCAAGTGTTTTTTATGCTGACTGAGTTTCAGCTATTTGAAGTAAAGTTGATTGGATAAACCACTTAGCATTTCACTGCAAATAAGTTTAAATTTACCATTTTATGAAGTGACTATTTTATTTTTATTTACAAAATATCACTAAACAAACAATAGAAAAAGCCTCATCCCTGATCCAAGCACTCTGAACTAACTCACTCTTAATATTTATGTGTATAACATTCTGTTTTTTCTATGTAGATATTTTTTCTTTAAAAATTTATTTATATATAAATTTTACATCACTGTAATCCCAAGGATTTACCCCCCACTCTCCCCACCATTTCCCCTTTTTTCCCCTGCCTGAAGTTGTGTGCTTCAGTTTGGTGCTTAGCTTGTTTTGACTTTTCCTATAGATATTTCTATGTAGATATTTTAATCAAAATGAGATTACATTATACATATTAGCCATCATTTATTTTTGTTTCACAATATATTATGAATTTCTTTTGAATTAGTACATATTTAATGTAGCATATTTTTATAATTAATATATATGTGATGTGGAATTACTACATCACATATATACTATCTCTTATATTTTGGTTTCTTTTCATTCAAATATTTTTATGACCCTATACCATTTGTAGATGACATACTTCTAGGTTGACCAAATGAAGTCAATTATTACAAGAATGTCAATTAAGTGGAATAATACAGTGTATCATCCTTTGGGATTGTTTTTTTCTCATTCAGAATAATTTCCTGGAGCTTAGTCCAAGTTGTTGAATGTACCAGTAGCTTGATCTTTTTATTTCTGAGTGGTGACCTTGCTATGGCTGTGCCGCAGTTTCTTGAGTCACCTGTTAAAGGACGTTTTGGTTGCCTATAGTTTTTTATTATTATAAACAAGGTGCTATGGACGTATGTATGCAGGCTTCTGTGTGGACATTTCAGTTCTCTGGGCTAAAGAGCCCAACTGTTTGCTTGAATGGAATGTGTGTGAGTGGTTTAGCAAAGAGATGCCAAAGTGCTCTCTAGAGGGCTTGCACAATTTTATGTTCCCAAAATCAATGTATGACTGACGTTCTCTGTATTCTCACTGGCATTTGTAGTAGTCATCCTTTTTCTAAATCTTTCTTACTGGCAGGTAGTGACATTTTATTATTTAAACTGTGTTTCTGACATGTTCAGGAAACATTGCAAAATAAGCTGCATCAGGGGATATCTCCTTAAAACACTAGGAACCAGCTGAATATCTCATGTATCTCATGTCGGCTTATCACCAGAGAACACTTGATTACCTTACATTATTGAAGGTAGGTGCCAAAAGTAGGAAGTGATGGCAGAGATTGGAGAGGGAAGGCAGAGTCATAAACAACAGCTTCAGAGTGTGCAGTTCTGACCATGAAGAGCAGGGAATATGTTGGGGGAAGGAGCAGATTTTTAGAGGGCTCTAGGACTTTTGCAATTCTTTCAGAGAGCAAAGAAAGATCCATACTGCCTCCGAAGATTGCTAAGCTTGAAACTCAGTGATATCTCACAGGTGTTGTGTGACAGATTGTGGCCCCCTCCCCCTACTTCCGTCCCCCTTAGAAGTTTTATCTCCAGAATCAAGCCTATGCTGAAAAACACTACACAATTTCCTCTCTAGCTCTGTCTGGCAGGGTGCATGGCTCCCAGCAGCACTGATCATGGAATAAACAGGGAAAGGACCAGATCTTTGAGAACATAAGGTTCTAGGACTTCTGCATGCTCTTCCACAAAGGAGAGGAAGACACATACCCCTTTCTAAAACCAGATGTTGTGATCTGATATTGAAACCTAGAAATTTCTTGTTGGCATGTTGTGGCTAGTTGAGGCCCCTCTATCTGAAATAAGTCATGTGGAAAATGGGGACAAGAATACGTCAACAGTTGCCAGCCACCAGAAATCAGAGGGTCCTGGGTCCAGGAATATTATGGACACCAGAGAGGTTGCATTTTTCTGTAATTGCTCTGTTTATGTCCACCTAGTTCTAGCTTATACATGATTTTACTCATGCATTGTGTGCCCATGAACATTTATCTTCTTTCAAGCACATGGGCACATTCCATAGGTTTATCACCAACCCTACTCACTACATTATCTCTGGAGTTATGAAAGATCAAACGTGTATCCTGTGCTCTGGAAAATACAGGTGGTCTCAAAGAAGGAGAAAAGATCTTGGAAGACTGCTTGAAAACTGGTCTTAGATTTGCCTCACGGAGTGAGCTTTGAATCCTGTCCTCAGATTGCCTTCTTTGTACTTTGGGTTCAAGCTTTTTTTTTCTTAATTTATATATAAATTTCACAACTTTGTAATCTCAAGGGTTTGCCCCCCCTCCCCTCCCTTCCCCCCCTTTCCCTCCTGTTCATAGTTGTGTGCTTCATTTTGGTGCTTAGCTTGTTTTGACTTTCCTCAAGGCTTTTATTTATTTTATTTTTTTTCACTATATCCCATACATTAGTGAAACCATTTGGTTTCTGCCTTTTTCTTTATGGCTTGTTTCTGCTAATATGATTTCTTCTAAATGCATCCATGTTGTTATGAAGTTGTCAAATTTGTCATTTTTAATTGATGAG
>PVHY01011521.1:0-26855 GCA_004024945.1 Uropsilus gracilis
CTAGTCTTTTCATTTAAATGGGAGTGCAGAGCTTAGTGTTCATAGTAAATAGTGATCAATATATTTATCCGTTATTAATGACAATTAATATTGGATTTATACTTCAACAACTCACCACACATTAAAACATAATTCTTAAAAGCTGCCCACACACTCTTTCCTGCTAATAGCTTTGTATAAACAATTTACTCATTTAATATCTAATGTCAAACACTCAGCCAGTAACCTAGAGACAGAAAGGCGTTACAGAGTGCCAGTACTGCCCTGATGGAGGATAAGATTGATACAAGTGGAAATGAGTTTGACTTGGGGCATGATTTTGGTCAATGAAGTAAAGGGCAATGTCTATGCACATAAAGGAAAGACTAACCTGTCATCAGAAAGGTTATGGATGCAATGCCAGGCAGGGGCTATTTCACTTTACTACCATAAACTTAGGTCAACAGAGAAATTATCCATTTAAAGAGAAAATGCAGGGCAACTTTGCTAACCTGTGAATGGAAAACTATAAATGCCAATTCATACCAGCCATGTTCAGTCACACCAATGAGGTATATGAACTGTGTTCTCTCTGAAAAGGCTTAAATTTTATTTTACATATCCATGCAGACCGAGAGGCTTGTATACCCTGTTGCAATTTATGCAATGAAACTCTGCTATCACAGTTTGAACAGTAAAATTATTTAATCTCTTAGTCTACCAGAAAGCTCTGTCTATGCTTCAGCTATATCTGCTTTTTCTGACTTTCTTTATGTAGCCACAGTGGTCAAAGCTTTCAAAAATACTCTTCCATTAACAGTCTGGCATATGCTCTATATAAAGACAATCATGATTTTAAAAAAAAAAAGCATTAACATGGGGTGAGTCTGCAGAAGTTTCTTGAAACACAATGTGTGGCCTTTGTCGGAGTGCTGTGGCTATGAGGTAAGAGGTAAAATAAATGCACAGATAGCACATGCGTGACTTCTGTTTCTATCCATTTCCACTTCTCTTTAGCCTTAAGACTTCATTCAATAGTTACTCATTCATTGAATAAGTGTTCTCCAACTGTCAAGTCTGTATCAGAAACATGAAATAAAAGGTCAAGAGGACAAAGTCAAGAAGGGGACAGTGACAAGCCCTACCCCATGAGCTCATGGGCAGAGAGCACACTGGGGTTCAACAGCACCGGGAGGGAGCAATCAGGGTGGACTCCTTGGAGGTAACAGCAAAATTGGATTTTGAAGCTGACACAGGAATTACTGTATATAAAACTAAGGAGAAAACTGCTTTAGACAGAGAAAAGAGCAAGTGCAAAGGCAAGAAGAGTCATATGGGGTAACCTCCCACATTTGGAAAAGTATAGTACTGAGTGTTGGGAAGGAAAGAGATAAGAAATGCTCCTCCCTACCTAAGCTGTCTCTTGAAGGCCATGGACAATCTCCGGAGGGTTGAGTGTGATAGCTTCATTATTAAAAAGGTCACTCCAGTCACAGGTTAGAGGACCAAATTCAAGAATCAGGGTGGCAGGGGCAGCAAATGGATCTTTTTGCAATGCCACCGGGATCCCCTGGGGTCTTGCCTGGTCAAGGGCAATGAGGATGGCAAAGGGGTTTTCAGGAAGGAAAGAGGACAGGTGGGTAGAATCCACACATGGTTACTGAATGGATGGTAAGGGACCGTGGACTGGTGAGATGAGGGACAGTAGCTTGGCCATCAAACAAGGGCTACAGCAGAAATAATGCAAGAGATTCTTTCTAAACCAGGGCTTTTACTACTCCCATGGTACCTCCAGGATAAAGTGACAACTCTGTCTTGGTATCAGAGGATCTATGGTCTACACACAGTAAGTGCTCAATGCACATCAGTTGATTTGGTAACTTGAACAGAAATTCAAAAATAACTTTCTCCGTATGACAACATATCAACATTTTCTGAATTACTACTTTGCCTTTGTTTTTTTTTTTTTTTTTTTTTTTTTTTTTTTTTTTTTTGTTTTTTTTTTTGAGACTCGGTCTCGCTATTTTGCCCGTGGAATTTCAGGCTCTCGTGGCCCGGGGTACCACGGACTCAAGCCATCCCCAGCCTCAGCTTCCCAGGTAGCTGGGATGACAGGTGCGCGCCACCACGTCCAGCTATTTTTTTGGAACTAGGTCTCGCTACGGGCCCCAGGTGGGACTCGAACCGCGATCCCTAGCCCCTGCCGCTTCATAGGCTGAAGCTTACAGGCACGAGCCACCGTGCCCAGCCTACTACTTTGCCTTTGTGAGAGAACTGAAATAGCTTGTAACTTATTCAAAGAAAAAGATAAGTGCAAACATTTCCCTGATAAGATGCTAATCTCAAACACATTTTCTCTCCTGATACAGGGCTCCAGCCCATTCATCTGATTATCACCAACAACCACTCCTATCTTACTCTTGAGGGTCTCTGTCCTCTCCTTCACCCCAAAGGCTATTAATCTTTCATAAGATAAAGAATTTTTAGGCAGAGACAGATGCTTGGAGCTCTAAGAGAAAGGACAGTAATCCTCACACACAATGACATATCCCAGGCTCCACAGCAGTCAGCATTATTGGATTTTTTTTTTTTTGGCAAAGAAGTCACAATTCAGGAATCTATGCAAAAATAATTAATGAAGGTTGCTCTACAAAGTTTCCATCAATCACTCTTTCTTGCCACTCTGCCCTTTCGGAGATGACAACGTGTCAGCTGCTTGTAACGATATCTACATCAAGTTCTCCACATCGCTTCTGCTGCTGTTTTGTAGACGTTGGGGAGTGGTGACAGCCTGTTAACCATGAAAAATGGGAGTTCAGGACTGGAGGTGGCTGAGAACATATTAACATATTTGCAAAGGCACAAGATTGTTAGAATAGTTATGTCGAGCACTTAAACATTCTCTTCAGATCAGAATGAGCCTCAAATGAAAACTTTTACAAAAAAGAAATAAGGAGAAAGCTATGATTTTACACACCACAGCACACACACACACAACACACTCAGAGTGAGTGAGAGAGTGAAGAGAGAGAGAGAGAGAGAGACTATGTGCTCTTTAAAAAGTCAAGAGAGGAAGTAATAGTGAATATTCCCTGAGTTATTCTGATTTGACAAACCGGGCCACCAAGACTGAGTCTATTACCTCTCAGCTCCCTGGTAAAGGGAAAATATTCTGTGTAAAGAGAACAGTAGGAACAAAAATGAAAGAAATGCATTTCAGGACAAAAAAGATGTACATATGGAGCAATTAGCATATCTCTTTAGATGACAGAACACGCTACCCAAGAGCATTTGCAGATACCGGTTTCTACACAGGGCTATTCTTTGAGGACAAGGGCCAGATCTCAATGTGATGTGTCTAATAGTGCTTGATCCACAGTAGATACTTAGTAAATATTTGCTAAGTAAATGCACCTGGAACAAAGGACCAAGCAAATCCCTGATACAGACTGAATGTGAAGATAGGAGACCAGGGCTGAATGATGGAAGCAGACCAGCACTCTAAACCAACTTTGCAGTCCTGATCAGTATGTGCATGTCAATGATTAGAAGTAAGGTTGAAGCCTGGTTGAAACTTGGTCTACAGCCAGAGTAGATGAGGTAAAGCAACAACACTCTCCTCCCTGTCTGCTCAGAGTATGCAGACCTCTCCATCAGCCACTGGGTGGAGATGGTTCCAAGCTACTTAGGTTCAGATCAAGTTCAGACTATGCTTTTCAGTGAGTCTCAACACCGAGGAACTATTATCCTCCCAGGGACATCTGAAAAGGTATGGGAGCATTCTGCACCATTATGATAACTCGGGGACATTACCAGAATATAGTGGGCAGAAATGGACCAGTGCAGCTAATCATATTGTAATGAACAAGACAGTTGCCTCATTATGAAACACTGCCAGTTTAGCAAATAACCCTTATAACAGATGATATTGTTCTCAGGTTCTTCTGTATGTAACTTTTCTCTTTGCAAAAAATATACAAGGAGCTTATCAGATATCCCCTGCCTAAGGTCTTATATCTGAGGATATCTGCAGGAGGAATGTTTTTAGCCTGCCTTTATTGAGCACCTACTATGTACCAGGTAGTGTACATCTAACACATAACTATAACTATGTACCAGGTAATGTAAATCTAATACATAACTCTATCTTCACAAAGTAAATTTGCTAAGTACATTTTTTTTAAATTCACCAATGAGTAAATTCATTCAGAGGAAAACAGACAAGTTACCAATAAGCAAAGAAGCCAAAACATAAATTCAAATTCCTCTAACCCCTAGTTCATAGTCTTGACCATCATACAATAATCTTGGGTTTGGGGGGGAGGGAGCAATAACACAAAGGCTTACAGGCATAGGGAGCATGGTGGTGCTATGAAGCTGGGACCCATCCTGGCCCTCTGATGGTCCAAAGAGCCCAAAACCCAGGTGAAAGGATGGGAAAAAATTCTGTACTCCATTTAACTGACATGGGTCTGATATCAAAGATCCACAAAGAACTCACACAACTTAACAAAAACAAAGTGAAAAACCCAGTCAAAAGATGGGGAGAAGAGTTTAAAAGACCCTTCTTCAAAGTGTAAATACAGATGGCCAACAGGCACATGAAAAATTGCTCAACATTTATAATCACATAAATGCATTATGATCAAAATCATAATGAGTTATCAACTTACACCGGTGAAAATGGCCCATATCAAAAAAACAGGCAACAACAAGTGTTGGCATGCTCGTGAAGAAAAATGAACACTTTTACACAGCTGGTGGGAATGCAAACTGGTCCAGTCACTATGGAAAGCTGTGTGGCGGACCCTCAAACAACTGAAAATGGAACTACCATTTGATACGGCAATTCCACTTCTGGAAATCTACCCAAAGGACACCAAACCACTAATTCCAAAGAACACCTGTACTCCTATGTTTATTGCAGCACTATTTACAATAGGCAGGATATGGGAACAAGCCAAATACCCCCAAACAGATGAATGGATCAGAAAGTTATGGTATATGTACACAATGGAATATAATTCAGTAATCAAAAAAGACAAACATGTCATTTGCAGTAACATGGATGGAACTGGAAGAAATCATGTTAGTGGAAATAAGCCAGAAAGAAAAAAACACTGAATGGTCTCACTTACATGTGCAATATAGGGAAAACGAACAAGTAGACAGACAAGAGAAAGTTAGAACTAACAAACTGACAGAAGAATTAAAGCATACAGCAAGGGAGGGATGATGAGCACAAAAGATTAAGATGACAGTTCACGGGTGACAAGGTGGTAGGAGAACCTTGGTACATACAAGATGTAAAAATATATACACGTGCAATCAATTAAAAGAAGAATAGGATACAGGGGGAATTCTGCTACATCAAATTAAGTAGATGAGATTAGGTTTAGGATATATCTTTCAAAGGAAGCTCACTGTCACTGTACGTGTTTGATGAACCATACCAAAGCTAGTGCAACTCTAGGGGATTAGTAGACTAGTGGACTGAGTGGAGCTAATCCAGAAGCTAAGGAAAAGATAAGGCACAGAAGCCCAGCTGGAGAAATCCTTCTCGACCATAAGTAACATGGTGCGGCATTCTTAGGTGCCTTTGCTTATGGGTCAGTAAACTCTTCTAAGTCAATAGTGTCTGTAGTCGACATCACCTATAGCTAATTCATAGGTCTGGTGTGAAGATAAAATGAAATAGCACTGTATCCACAAGTAAACTGTTATATATATTTAAAGATGTATCATTTGAATAAAAAAAAAACAGACCAAGAGAATTCCTATTCTTTTTTACTGCCCAACTGACCAAAGTTGTCTGCATTTATTTAGTTGTCATTTATGATCCTTTTATTTTCTTGGATGCAGTGCACCATTTATTAAAAAGCCATTAGCATCTCTTGCTGGAAAGTATATGTCATACCCCAACATACACATGTAGCCTCAGCACAAGGAACTTTAAATGGCAGGCACCAAATAGGCATTTACTGTAGACCTTTCCAATTTCACTTGACTACTTTTTGCCTCGAGAGCCCTTAATTTTCTTGTCTCATCTAAGCTGTAAAAGTACTGAATGAAAGGAGACAGCTGCCTTGGTATCTGAGCTTATTGGCAATTCATTCACTACAAGAACTACACAGCAGATAATGAGCTAGCATGTGACACACCTTCTGCTCATAGCCCTTCTGGAGAGAGAGAAAACAGCAGCAGCCAAGAGGAGCGGGTCAGTGGGAAGTATTAACTAGACATCCAGGCATCTCATGACTAACATGGGCAAGACATTCCCTCTGTGCTGACTGAGTGGCACCAGCCCACAGGACTCACAGGTGGGCAGCGCACTCAACCTGTTCCCAAAAAAGGAGGTGCTCTTGGTAATAATATCACTGACCTGGGATCAGCTCACCTCTTTTGAACCTTCTACTGACTCTCTGCACTGACCAAGGTTCTCACTATTTGTTTGCCATACAACATCCTTGTGGCAGGGACGGACATAAAATAAAAATCTGCCAACTCCTTTTCGTGCAGATGAGAAAAGCAAGGCTTGCATGTTGTGATATAACGTAACCTATGCAATGTCTAGCAAAGCTGAGCTCCCCAGATTTTAAATTAGCAGCCGGTTCCCATCTGCAGACTCAACTCCACCCTCATGCCAGTACTCTCATTATGAGATCCTTGACCCATAGCCCCGAACTCTTATTTTACTTCGCAACAACTTCTGGGAATGGAAATTGTTATCTGTGAACTCTGGTGTTCTCATTACTATGTCTTCAGTATCTGTTGGCCTATTACCTTCATGACTAACCTCCATTACCCTCCATGCTATGATCTTAGACTCCACCGGGACATCTGTATGCATGTAGGCATGCATAGAGTTCCTTGTATATTTCTTCTGTAAGGATGCATGCAAATAACTTCCTGTCACAGACAGATCTGCTTTTCAGATGCCTGACTTTATTTATACTCTGTCCCTTTCTTCTGAGCAGCAGATGAACTCTGGCCTTGTTTCCTAGTTCAGGATCTGGACTTAAGAGTTTAGACCCTTAGGTCACCTGAGCTTTTGTCTGTTTTCATTTTGGCTGCTGTACCACCAACCACCTACATCCTGATTATCCCTGGTAGTGGCAGTAATCCATTCATAAAAAAGCAAGATGAAAGACTCAAGGTATCAAAAGCAAACAAATACACACAAAAGCATGGAATTATGATAGTAAAGTGGAAAGGACATTAGACAGGAAGCCGGAAGGGTGGGTTCTAGCTTTGGCTCTGCTCTGCATCAGTATCTGAGATGTGAAAGGGAGCCAAGAATAGAAGACTTGACTTCTACCTCGTAGGAACACTGCAGAACATGAAATAATTGTTAGAAAAGTCTTTTGAAAACAGGAGAACACTCATGGAATTAAAACAATTAGTGTTATGGACAACCACTGTTTTGAATTCTCTATAATGCAGTAGTAGCAGTGTCATCAGCATCAAAACCAGCCCTGCTCACTAAGAAGGGCTCATGCAACACCAGCACCTGCAGTGTGCCACCTACCTCCATTACCTACCCCCCATCCCCAGCCTGGAAGAGGCAGATTCTTAAGACATTCCCGATCACCTTTGCAACCTGAATTTTCTCATCTGGTGCCAAGGAAATGGTGATTTACAAAAGTCCCCAAAGGGATTCTGATCAACTAGGCTTGGGATCCACTTCTGAAAGTAACATGTTTCTTTGTGACAGAAGAAATTTATGGATAACTGTAATTCATGATCTGTCATCTGTTCCTTCCTGTAAAGGATATCAGTTTAAATGTAAGTTTCCTAACTGTAACTCTGGACTCTTAACAACTTCATTGCCAAGGGGGGGTTTCCAGGAAGCATGCTGGTTCTGGAATGCACTGGAAGCCTCCGGAAAAACAGCATCCATGAACAGACTTCAGCCTGTAGGTAGGGCAGGTGGTTGGTTACATAGCAGTGCTTGGTTACAGGGGCTTTGTGCAACCTCCAGGCCTCTCAGTCCTTTCAGATTCTTTATTTGTCTGCCCTTGAGGCCCAGCAGCCCAGAAGAGGCATGAGTTCCCAGTAGCCAGGAATCAAACCCAGGGTTTGATTTCTGGAGGGGAAATTCAGGAGCCAATTACCATGCTACCTGATAGCTCTGGGGTGACTTGAGTGGGAGGATTAGGGCGGTTGAGAAACGGAGCTTGAGGTGATCAAACTCTTTGATCTCTCCAAAGGAAACATGGAATTATTTCCAGAAGTGATGTAAAACACGTCAAAGAGCCCTGTCTGCTGGCTGACAGCAGCAATGGCACTAGCTGGTAATCACCAGTAGCATGCTGCTTTCTTTCAAGTAGCAACACAGTTGGGGGGAGTTTCATTGTTAGCAGCACATATGGGAAAAGCTGCTAAGAGTAAAGCTAGAACCCGGCCTCTTAGCTGATATCCTCAACCACTGCCTATAATGATTTAGGCTGAAGAATCTTCCTTACCTGCATAAGTTCAGTAGCAGCTACAGTTGCAAACTGGACAACTACCAAGGTAAATATAGAGAGTGTGTCTAAAATTTCCTTCTTTCTGTTTAAATTCCAAATGCCCGATGTGGCCATTTTATGATTACTGATTTGCTAGCCAAATCCCCAACCATTCTTTATCCCTGAAATCACCAGGCAGTGATGTCAGACTGTAGTTCTTAGAGTCAGGACACTTGTTAGAAATGCAACTTCTCTACGAAATCAGAATTCAGGAGTCGGGGAGAGTGAGCTGTGCTTGGACAAGTCTTCCAGTTGATATGCTGACCCAGGGGACAGTGAAGCCACTGTCAAGAGCTGTCATGACAAGTGACATGACTTCCTAAATGGACACTCACCAAAAAGCAATAGGAACCATGAGTGTCAAAGACACTTCAAAATCTCAAAATATTTTATCTGAGTAAATTCATAAGCAAAACACAACAACACTATCACATTTGCTTGGGGGAGACTATTTTTGAGGAACAACTTGAAAACCACATATCTCCCCAGTACAAAAATAGCATGTGACTTACAAATTATCACATGGGAAAATTACAGCAAGTTGTTTTATTTTAAAATGTGTGACTTTACATTATCTGCCTATAAGTCATCTTACCAGATTCATGATAGATGACCAGTGTGCTTGAAAATTGAGGGGCTACAGCAGAAATGTTTAAAGTCCTGCTCAGGAAAACACAATGTATTTTCAGTTTGTACATAAGACTATGTTTTAAAATAAGCCTTTTTACAGTTAATCTACCATAAGGTATAATGCTCTTTCAATGTGGGATTCTAACATGAAACCAATCTTTTTCCTGTGATGGTATGCTTTCACTTGTGTGTGACCCAACTATAGGTTTTTGCTAACTCCTTATATATTAGTTGTTTGAGACAAATCTAATCTAACATCAGAAACATATCTAAGATAGGTGAATCACTTGGTATAGGAAACGTCGGTTTTGTTTTCTTAGACCTCTAAGATTTGCACTATCTATATAGGTTGCTTTTAGAATTTTTCCCTCTGGCTCCTAGACAGGCTGCTCAAATACTCCAGAAGAGCAAAGCAGCTGGTCAGACATGAGGTTTCCATTATATTACTCTCTGACTAAGGAATGGGGGTACTCATCATCTGTGGGTTCCTTTTTCCAAGCATGTATATCATGAATGAGTTAAGAATTTAATCTTTGTTTCTGAACAGACATTTCCTCCAGAACCTTTTAGGATAACTATAAAGAGTAAATTCTTCTCTTTGGGAATATTTCCTAGAATATTCTCTTAGTAACCACTAGCAGGGGTGGGAGGGTGGGGGGGTGGGAGAAGAAGCCTATAAAATCTAGCAGTAAATCTTTACTATCTTTCAAATAATTAAAAAGGTAAAATTATTTTCAATATTAACCCCAATATCTAGATCCCTACACCATACTCATAAGTCAATTAGTTGAAGGGAAGCAAGTTGAAAAGTGGGACCAAAAAATAGATGGATCAGCCAAAGTCCACAGAAATAAAAATCCATTAATGGGTGCATTTCCAGGATAGCTTTCTAGGGTGGAGTTGAACTTGCTGACTCATAGTATAATGTTGTGCTTGCTGTAAGGCAGGTGAAGGGAACATATGGGATGTTGGAGACTGTGTATACCAGTTGGCCATAGCTGATGGTTACAAAGCAAGTCAAGTGTTAAACATGGTCATTATTAAAAATGAAATTGTATAAATTCACAATTAATGGATTATATTAAAAGATCATCACTTTCTAATTATTTTACTCTGTTTTACTATCATCTATACGGTTGGGGTTAATTAAATCTACTTGGACGATGGACGTAATATATAGTGAACTGTTTTCTAAACCTCACTTTCGCCGATGGCTTGTTGGCAGTGTGAAATCGATCACTGCGGGAGTGTGGACATCACAGAAACAAGTAAAGGTGACAAATATGATTGCCTGTTATCTTCAGCCAGTCACTAAATATGAGCACACTCATTCAGTCCAGCTTTTGCTTAGGGGGACTAGACCTGAAATTCTGTATGGGATGTTGGAAAGACTATAGGGAAATTCCCATCACTGCATGTATAGGTGCCCAGCTCCAGATCATTACCACCCCAGTTTCCTATTAATTTATTGCTGATTTACTATTTCCATTATCTGTTACTGAAATTGCTTTGACTCGGAAATCTAACTGTGTCTGTGTGTCAGGAAATGTCACACAAGAATGGCATGTGCAAGGAAAAAATGCCACTTGACATTTGTCCAATTCTTCACATGTTCAGGTAATTTGATAGATTAACTCACTGAATTCTTGTAACTGCTACTGTGTTAAGTTTCATTATCTCCATTTAACAGGTATATGGGGTTAGATGACCTGTTCAAGGGCACACATCTAGAAAATTAAACAGTGAAGACTCAAACCCAGAAATCCAAGTCCAGTGTTCTTTAGCTCCGACCAAAGATTAGTGATTTTTTATTAATCTGTTTAGAAAACAGGAACTTTTTTCAGAAGATCAACATCTGGGTTCACTTTTCTCTTCCCTTTGGTTAGCAACTCAGCCAAGGCTGAGAGCCCATGTTAGTTACCCGTGTTAGTTACAGGTAAGATCCCAGTTGGCCACATCCTTCCTGACTACATACATGGCAGAGTCCTCACTGCAGCTATGACTGAGATAAAGCAAGCCCCAACATACTCAACCTGAAGCATGCAGGCATGTGGGCATGGTTAGGAAGATCTCTACTTCAGATCAAAGCTATTCAAATCCAGAGGGAAGGTCAGTGGTATCCAATTTAATTCAAATAAAAGCAATAAAGAAGCCAGTTCTTGCACTCAGTAGTGAAAATAACTTGTTTTATATACACACATACACACCCTGTGTAGGCAAACAAACCATACCTGCAAACATATTCATCCACAAGTATGTATATGTGCATGCATCCATCTGTGGTATTTGTGTATGCATTTGTGTCTGAGTACATTTGTTTTTCTTCTCTTTAGGGAGTTACACAATAAAAAGAAAAAAAAATGTTGCCCTTTATCAGATGCAAACATTATCCTTGCAATATATCGAATATGATTTTATGACTAAATCCTGGGAAAAAATGTGAAGAATGCCAGGCTAACTACATGTTTTTCCAGTAAAAACACAACAGTGCTTATTAACTGTAGCACTTGGAGGAGACTTTTCAACATGATGTACATTTTTGTTTTAGTCTGAGACTAAATCTTGTTTGGTGTAAGTTTTTTTTGGCATTGAGAGAGGGGAGCTGATTGTACAGTCAGGCTCAAGTCCTCCAGCCCATGTTCACCAGGGAAGACAAACATAGCTCTTGGTCTATTAAACTGTCTCAGTCCCGAGGCTCAGGCCAGGGTGAGAACCTTGAGATATTTTCTCAATACATTAGACAGAAATAACTGTACCAACAACAAAAAGCAAGTTCATCTGTTCCCTTGTCAAGATTTTTGAGATTATCAATTGACTGACCTTGAAGCTGTAAAGCATTGTAGTGGGGGTGAGGGAAATTTAAGCGTGGCTATGGGTGGATACACAGAATGCTTGAAAGTGACTAGTGAATTACTAATATTGCTATCCTGAGATTAGATTATGGACTTTCCACTTTATCTCACAATTTTGGGGGGCATGTGATGATGACTTAGAATGGTGCATGATTACTTAGCCAACATGTTCTTGGAAAGAAATTTCCCTACTGTTTTACTGAATCTCAATAAATGGGGCTGAGGCTCTGGCCTTTGCTGAGGACACTTGAAAGTAATAAGGCTGTTAAATTAAAAGCAAGCACTTCCTTTGTATTGCTGAAGACTGAAAGAGTGAAGCATAGTGCGTTCTGAGGACATGGAGAGTTAAGCCACTCTGCCTCATTGCCCTCGGGGGAGTGTGTTGAAGTATACAGGGCTAGGGTCATTTAAATTTTCTCTCTAATCTGCTGGTACTCAAAACTTTTGCTGGACAAAACTGGGCCAGCTTTGTCCTCCAAGGACAAATCTACTCATCTGCAGACTTTCTTGGCTGTCTTACATTGGGTGTGTGGTTACAGAATTCAGAAGCTAGAGGCCTGAGATGCTTCTAAACAAGCCATGATGCACAGGACAGCTGCCTTTCATCAATCACCAATAAAGAAATATCTAGCCCCAGATGTCAGTTGTACTATTGTTGGGGTGCCTTCCTTTGACAGGACAGAGAAACACCCTGCTCCAGCAGAAGAATTTTCTATCAACTTTCTAATTGGTTCCCAGAGCTCTTAGGCTCCCTGTAGACGCTACTCATCCAAGACCGAAGCGCTTGCTCCTCAGGATGGTCACAGGACCAGGAGCAGCTGCTCCAGGTGGAACGCAGGAGGAGGAACATCTCTCATCAGGTCAACCAGGAGACCCACACATGCTGTTAGGCTTGAGAAGCTCTGTGCAAACTACTCTTTTTGGGTCTAACTGTCCCTTTGCTCTTTCAACACTAATGCTTTGTACTCTGTCCTCTGTTGAAGCAGGTGGAATAATAAGCAGTTTTCCTCTCCTTCCATAGTCTTTTCTCAGTGTTCCCTGCAGCCTGGGCTTCATCCTGGACTCGCTGCACAGGCCCTGTTCATCTTCTGGTCCTCTCAGGAGTAGACAGCCCATCCACCATGATCCTAGGCAGGGCATCACTGTTCCCTCATCTAGCCTCACACAAAAATGCCAACTCTCTGACTCCTCAGCCAGGCCCAGACAACGTGGCCATTCACTTGGACTTACGGCTGCTAGGTACCAATTTTCAAATCACTTTCAGTTTTGTAAGTGTTCTAGGGGCCTGGCTTATGGTGTTGCTATTTGGTTACCAACACAAGTGAAGTAAAATGTCTGAATGGAATCCATTAGGGGTCACATCGGTGGGCCTCTGGAGCTTCAGGAATTACACACCACAGACAAGCTCAAGGAAGGTCAGTCTGCTCTTGCTGGCAAAGGAGATTTTGGCCATTTTTGTTGGCTAACACTCCAACCCAGTAGTTCCCACATGCTGGTAGAAACAAAGGGAAAAGAAAGAGAATATAGATAGTACATCCTAACACCAAGTTTCTATGATTTATTCTGAAATATTATTTTCACTCTGGGAATGTAAAAATGTTCTTTCTTTTTAAAGAGATTGGAAAAGTTATTTTAAAGCGTCCTTATATTAAAACAAAGACCAACAGGCATATGTTAACTCACAATTATTTTTTTTACAACTTCCGTGAAATACAGCAGAGGCTCCGCACGGGTGGCCTGCTTGGTGGGGGATGATCCAGAGGGAGTAGGGTGTCATCAGACTTGCTTTGAGGTCACTTTTGGTGGTTCTTTACACAAGGAGGAGAAATAACCAACTGTTCTCAGTAAAAATGGGAAGGACTGAGGAAAATGATAAGAGTGCTTAAATGTCCTGAGATGTCCCTGTGGTTACCACCACTGGTGAAATAGAAGGTTCAAGAGTGACTGTGCCTAGTCTGAGGGTCACCTCTTCTCTGGGAGGAGGTGGCACTTAGAATACTGGAGGCTCCAATCTGCCAAGGTAAGAGATTACAAGCCCTTAAACCATATGGCTTTTCTTTTTCGAAGGAGGAAGGGTGGCTTTTCCTCTTTGGAATGTTTCTTTCTTTTAGAATTTGCATGCAGGCTTGGGGCTGCCTCTGAGAGGGAGTGTGGCTCATCCCAAGAAGGCCCAGGAAAGGTGAGCTTGAGTGACTTCTGCTCTTGATTTCAGAGCGAAGGCTTCCTGTGGGTGCACCTGTCCCACAGGTGATCTTCTCCTCTATGCTGAGAGCAAATCTTAGGCAAAGGCAGCAGGCAACTGAAATCCAGATCTGAGGTCTGAGGGCTGAAGGAGGCCTGTAGCTTGCCTTCCATTACCCGATGTTCTTCGTGTTTCAACTTGTTCAGCTAACTCATTACCTGACTTGCTTTTCCCTTTTGCTGACACAATGCTTGTCCTGGGTTGACACCTCTCTCTGCTCTCTTTCTTTAGGTGACCTCATCCACCGAGAAATGTGGCTGCTCATGTACGTACTGAGGCTCCATTCTCACTGACTACAGATTCACATACCTGGCTTCTTAGAGCTTGCCTCCTTGTGTTTCTAAAAAGCCCTGAAATACCTAAAACAATTCAGAATTCCACCTCCCCCAATGGTTTCATCATCTTTTTTACTTCTTCTATCATATTTTTATTAGTCAAGGAGCATGTCATTTGTGGAAATCAGAAAGCAAAATAGCTAGTTAGTTTAAAAAAATTAGATAAATAGAAATTTAAATTTTGAAAAGAATGTTAGAAGTCAAGGTTATCTATCTAATGTTAGGTTCAGGAATGCATTTTCCTTTTTGCATGAACATCTTATGTTACAGAAGTTTGATTTCCTAACTAGAATCTAATTTGGGAAAATATTCCAAAAAGAATCTCATCCCTGGGTATCCATTCAAGGCCAGGTATTGAATTGAGAAAAAAGACCTTCTGCGTGAAGGTCTAAAGTGAACATGGGTTTCTGAGCCTCTCTTACCTTTGCCAGCTTTTCATAGAAGCATAGAAATCAGAGTAGAAAGGCCTGGAACATGAGCACTAAGTCATCAGGACAGTGGATCTGGTTAACTAAACACAAAGTATGTTTCATTACTAGTGTGCTTTTGTAATGAGGAGGTCATTTATCTCTTTGACTCACCAGGTGAAACATGTTGTCTTTGTCTGGACAGTTGCTATCTCTCTATGCAAAGCAACTGGGGAGGGTGGAGAATATACCCTGACCCCAGTTTAAACCTTTATATGCCTCCTGAACTACTTACCTACCCACAAGGCTGTTTTGAGACTATGACATTGGCCAAAAGCTTTGTCACGGAGCTTTTAAGGCTGGGAACAGGGAGAGCTGCGGCTGAGACTTGTATTTTATTTGGGGCAGGAGAGTTGATAAGAAAAGAGGTTAGAATAGCTATAGATTCGACCTCATCTTGGCAGGTTTTTTTTTTGTTTTTTTTTTTGTTTTTGTTTTTTTTTTTGCAGGCAACAGGTGGCAGGTGTGTACCCATTGGCAGACACATTTTGAGTATCCAGTTACAGAGGAAAATAATCAATAATGACTTTTAACTGTTCAACAGTTGCCAGGAAAATATGTTCCCCTTTAGGGCCAATAGATCTGCCCTGGGGTCACTAGAATCCGGAACTCCTATCTGCTATACTTTCTCCAGCCACACTCGGCCATATTCTAAGCAAAAACAAGACCTGCCCACCTTGCCGGTTAATAGTGTCTAGGCCCAGTGCTGGCTGGTCAGTGGTTTCCCTAGAACCTAGACTATCCTCTGTGCACATCACTCACTGTTTCCCTTTTCTTTTATTTATTTCTGAACATTGTTTTTACAAAACAGAGACAATGTACATCGGCCAGCAAGAGTTTATGGTTTTTCTAACTTGTTTTCAAAAATTAGAGACAACTCCTTAGTGGAATTTTCCGGTTAAGAGCATACACACAGCCCACAAGCCAAGAACAACAGAAGAGAGATACAATGCATGGAACGCCGTCATGGCCGCTACTTGGGTCAGGGCTGCAGTGCGCATGTGCAAGGCCGAGCAGGCCCAGGGTCAGGCCGCTTCTTTCACGGGGGAACCATCTGCCCGGCCACTCCCGCTCCCGCTGACAGGGCACAGAGCAGGTCACGCCGGAGTCCATAGGACCGGAGCTGCGGCCTCACTGCACGGGAAGGGAAGGGAAGCGGGTGGGGCTGCAGGACTGAAGCTGTGGTCTCCATGTCTCCCAGCTTTCTGTGGGATTAGGCGGGAAAAATGTTTGTACTATTTCTGGTAGAATGCTATCTTCTCTCTATACGAAAGTTAAACAAAACTCCGGATCTTTTCTGTGCCAACCGAGAAAGGGAAGTGACTTTAGCCTGGTTTGAATTCAAATCTGTGGGTGTGGAATTAATGTCTATTCAAACAGTGTTTTGCTACGTACTGACGACACACACACACACACACACACACACACAGCTGTTTGTGTTTCTAAACGCACACAGACATTCACGTGTTCTCACGCAAGCGCACAGGCGCACACATGCAGAGGAAGGTTGTGACTCTGACACAGTCTGGAGCTCTGTCACAACCTGGAGCGAAACCTCAACACATTCGACTACAGACCTGCCTGCTGCCTTAACACCAGGATCACAGACACATGGGGCACGGAATGTAGCCGCATGTGATCCAGGCATCAGGCTGCACCCCAGTTGGGGGCTTCCTGAGGAAAAAAATGACAAACTCCTCGTTTATTATGCTACTCCTCCTCAGTGTCATCTTCCTGCCACCTCCCCAACCCCGCTGACCCCCAAACTCTCCAGGTCTGGGGGAGACACCGGGATACACTGACCTACAGGGATGACGGACATATGTGACATTCAGGACTTCATGTGAAGCTTTTGAAGCAGAGGTGAAGAGAAAAACCAGCTTCTCTGTTCTAGTCAAAGGGACTATAATGATCTTTTTAAAACCAAGTTCCAACTATGCCAACATAGTGAGCACTGGAGGGAGCTCTAAGCATCCAGTGAGACAGGAAAAATGCTGAAATTATATGCTGTGAAGTTAATGGTTTGGGGGATAACATGTTAAATTCTGGCTTTTGCTGGTTAATGTGTTTTTCCTCAAGAAGGATCCAGAAGAGCAGAGAGTTAATGATACGAGTAAAGTGCAAATATGACTAACCTTAAGTTATGATGCCAGACAAAAATAATTCCTGGCTTCCACATGACCTCTGAAAAGCATACCCAGGAAATCTTTTCTTGGAGAGTTGCATTAAGCTGAAGTATTTAAGAGACAAAAGAAATTAAAAGAAGACTCAGAGGAGGAGTCTTGTTTAAAGTGGGCAGGTCTCACTCTTCCATTTTCTGCCAGATGATGGACTGGGAGGAAGGTGCTGTCTAATCTGTCTCCTCCTGAAGCCTCTTCATGGCAAGGCATCTGGCCTGCATCTGCCCTCAGGTCCAGAATCTATAGGCCCAGCATATGTGATCTGATGGGCTATGTGAAATGCTGGAGGAAGGAACAGATGACACATGGGGTCTCCCCACACTCTGCCCCCCTGCTTCCCTCGGAGTTTGCTCAAGCAGGACAACCGCATGGTCTTTTCCTTGGTTCTTGGCCTCCAGTTGTACTCAAGCTCTGTCCCAGCTTCCAACCTGCATGCACACCTGCATCTTCCCTGAGCAGACTGCTTTCTGACCCATTTCCTGTGCCACATCAGCGAGCAAACCTGCTCAACAGTCAGTCCTGGGGGTGGACTTAAGCAACCAGTTGCTGGGAAATTGAGAAAGAGAATGCAGCCAATTTGTACCAGTAAAAACTGCATCTTGTGTCACCGGCTTTAGAGAACTATCTTTGTTCACTTAACAACATTTATTGAGCACCTAGAATAGTAATGTCACTGCCTCAGGCTTGCATGATGCCCTGGTATTTGTCTAATTTCTCAGGAGCAAGTCTTTTTCATTTGGGTCTCTCATAATACCAAATGTCAGTAAGAACCTACATTCCAACCCCTCTATTTGCCCTGGACAATAAAGTATGACCCAAGTGTGAAGTACATTTACAAGAAAGAAGATAAATCAGTTAAGAGATTGCAGGTATAAATAACAGTCAACTTCTGATTAGAGATACAGTCTCATCAGGATCCATCTATTTATATCATACAGATAAAGGCTGAACATCCAAGCTGTCTGCTATAAACAACTCCACAGTGAAAGTTAGGAACTATGCAATATTTTGCATTTTATCCCGGAACACCTTTAATTTCCCAGCCAATCTTCTGATTCCAGTTAATACCATTTTGACACCATTTCCCCCCAAGTCCCCTATGATGTCATGCACTTTGTTAATGGAAACTATCCATGCTATAATTCAAAATACTCTCCAGGAGCTGGGCACAGAAATCAAACAGACTGGTAATACAGGAAGCAATAAAACAATCTGTTTGTAAAGCTTGGTTTCATAAAATGTAAGCACTAGAATGAATCTCAGAGATGAACTATTTCAGAGGCGAAAAGTCCCCAGCTCCTGGTGGCCATGGTTGGTAGGGGGATAGTGGGGTTCATAAACATAATTCTTGCCTCCTATTCTTGGTGCACATCTTATACTGTGGTCTTGGCTAATACTGATATCCGCCTAGTGCAAAGTCCTGCTAATGTCCTTTCCAGAACACTCATGAACTCTGTGCTCAAATGCAGATATCACATTCCTCCAGGAGAAAGAAGAGTCAGGAAATGGGGTGATGTGTTAGCGAGTGGGGGCTGGGCAGAGATGCTGCACTTCAGGGCTTTAACTCTGCTCCATAATTCGTGTAATGACAGCTTATTAACTGCAGCATGGGAAGGAGTTTTGCCTACGTGAAGTCCAGTTTTGGTAGGAAAGGACTATAAGCACGTGCTTGGGATTTGTTTTATTTTGCTTTATACGCAGATGAAGCTGAATGTTCAGTTTGTGGTCTTGGAACACTCTCCTAACCCTTTCTCATAGCCTTGTATCTTTTACTTTCTTTCCTCCCTCAATATTCATCAAGTGAAAACAATAAGTGGAATACTAAGAGGAAGGATAATGTAAACAGAGTTCTTGGGACCCCTCCTCCCAAAATCAATCACACCAAGAAGGTATTGGTTCAAAACTTTTTCAAGAATCTAGTGAAAGCTTCTGGCGAGATCTATTTTGACTTATTTCCAGTCAATAAATAATTGAGAAATCTCTGTTTTTAAGGTAATTTGAAGATGAGCTGAAATGTACCAAATATTCCCTATTCATAGACTCTGGGGCGTTGCTTCTTTTGTCTCTGCTGTACGGAATTGGATTGGTAAATTCCCCAGAAGAGAAGGTCAGAGATCATCTGTGAAGGAAGTGAGGGCTCAGAAAGATGATATGAAATGCCCAGTTCACAGAGGAAGATGTAACAAAGACTGTGAACTTAGTTTAAATTTGAACTATCATATTGTGAATCACTACTCTTACCTAAGTTTCAACTTCAGGTGAATGAAATATGCACATTATTAAAATGTCTTTAAAGTGGTTTCCTAAAGGCCTTTATGACTCAAAATAATCTGGGTGGAAGGGATAGAGCTGGATTCTGTTGTGCAAATCTATGCCTGTAATACTGTAACGTCTTTCCAGACTGCACAGTAAAGAGGATCTTGTCTTAAGCCTGTCCTAAGAAACAAGTTCTTCAAAAGCACTTGTGTCACACTTTGGATGTGGGAGGTGCTTTCTTTGATAATATCTTCCTTACTTATGTACTGTTTCCAATACAAAGAGATAGCTAAGAAGCCCAAGGGCACCATACTGTTAGCCAGTGGTGGGGTTAGGCTAGTGTAGGGTAAATGAGATGCTCAGGCTTTTTATCATTTCGCCATTGGTCTCTATGACCAGCACCTGTAATACTGTACCCTCCCCATGATTGTATACTTGGGGCCAATGGGTGTGCACATGTGTGAGTGGGCTCATCTGTGCCCAGGAGGAGGGAATAAAAGGGCAGCATCACCCTGGGGGGGTGGTGTGTGAGGCGGGAGCATAAGGGGAACACAAGTGACAGCCCAGACAAAGAATGTAAAGATTCTGGGAGCTCACCTAGCTTCTCAACCTCCCTGGCCCTGGCCCTACCTTGCTCAGCCCAAGCTTGAAGTAAAATTAACATCATGAACAGATGGTTTGATGCTGACTGAGAGGGCACTGGTGTGGAAGGAAAGATGGTTCAACACCAGCTGGCAACCCATACTCCAAAATTCTAGGCCAGTTGTTCTGGTCATTTGCTCACCTGTAGCTAAAAGCCCACTTGGAGTTTCTAAGCTGCATATCCACTGTCAATCTGGGCAAATCTGGGTTGTCTAATAAGTAGGTGATGTGAATGAGCAAAGGCCTGTTTGATAAGGCTCACAGAAGGAAAAGCAGCAGTCACTGACATAAAACCCTCCAGGGCTTAGAGTGCCACAAGGTAGCTTAAGTTCAATAATTCTGGAAACTTTTTGGCAGTGTGAAGTTAAATGAAGGAACTGACCCTGAGCACAAGGGTCAATGGGTACTGGAAGAGATGCTATGGGCTCAGAGTGGTGTCCATAAGAGGGTGTATGACACTGGAAGCATTTCCAACCCCGCCTTGTGGGGGCAGTTAGGAAAGGATGGGAATATCATAAAGAAAGTGAGTCTATTGTGCTCTGTGGCCTGAAACAAAAAAATGCAGATGCTCAGGAGGGTAAGCGACACACTTCCCTACTGTACTTGATGACCGGTCTTTGCCCCTTTTGACATCAAATGGAAGGAACGGAAGCTGATGTAGTATCACAGAAGAGTGTCTGGGGGGCTGCAACTGAACACAGTGACAGAGAGAGTTGGGCCTCTGGGACAGAGAGAAAGGAGACTGGACAGTGCTCATAAGAATCCTGGTCACATCCCACAAAGAGGCAAGAGGACAGACATGTTGGGATGGGGAGTTGGTAGTAGATGGGATTCTGAAGGAAAAAGCATAAGTTAGAGGTATCTTAACCCCTCTCCCATGAAATTTGAGTTAATATCTCTTTTAAATACACAGAAGCTTCACCAAAGCCCACTTTCATATTTGATCTCTTCCATGTCTAAAACCAGTTCATTATTAAATATGTTAATGAAGAAGCTAAAATATCTTAAACACTTTCCTTCACCAAATGGGTACCTCGAAGAGGATGAGAATCAAGGACTACTATAATGATGGTAATAAAAATTAATGACAATTTAGGTCTTACAGGGACTAAGTTCAGGATGTTACTTTGCCATTTAATTTTCATCATAACATTTATAGTTTTCAAGTCAATAATAAGGATAATGCAGTTAAGTAACTTGCTCAAATTCTTAGTAAGCGCCCAACATTGAACTTTATGTCTAATTCTAAAACTCACTAAGAGGGGGCTGAAAGGCAAGATTAAAGTTAAAGGATGTTACAAGTGCCGACCCTAGGGGGCACAGTTGAAACTCCAGAAGAGACATGCCTTGAGGGCAAGAAAGAATCTGGGGTGGAGACTCACATAAGGGTATGCCATGGCACAGAATCAGCGCAAGACCATAGCCAGTCCTGGAGCACTGCTATCCCCTGGAATTTGGTCACCTAAAGGGAGAGGAGGAAGCTGCTAGAAACTCAAGTATGAGCTTCCCAGACATAGGAAGGGTGAACTTGTTGGAAATGAAATTTGTGGATCTCCCAGAGTCAGGAGAGGTAAAAACTGTTGCGACATCATCTTGGCCTTTTGTTTGGAATACATGTTTCAGGTCTGGAGTGTCAGGAAGATGCCATTTTGTTTAGGACTTTAAAACACTGGACAATAACTTGGGTAAGATAACTAGCCACTTGTGGCCTCAGTGACTCTGTTTTCCCTTGTCTGTTAAGCAAATCTGGTTCTGTTGTTTCCTGAATCTGAGTGGTCTTGCCATTGTGTGCGTGGGTGGAAGAACCCAGGCTGTGACAAGTGTTTTTCACTAGGCTCTCTTGCTGCTAAGTTTCAGTGTCCTCTATCACAGGTATCTTACCTTGGCACTTAGCAGAGTGTTGGACACACAGTAGGTACTGATAAATATTGGTGATTGAACAAAGGGACTGAGTAAAACAATACACAGATTCTACAATTTAGCTCAACAAATGGCACAGAGAGTTTCATTTTTCACCTAAATTGGTTAAATATACCTCAGTCATTTAACACAATAGAAACAGTCATTATAATTGAACAATGTCACTGGATGGATATTTCCTGCTAAGGAATAAAGGACTCTCATTTGCTTTGACATTTATTTTCCAAAAGAAACTCAGCATTGTCCTGGCACTCACAAATCAGCAGGAGACAGTTACCCTGAGAAGTTGCTCTTTGCAACAGAATTGCCTTTGCTTTTGTCTTATCTATACAAAGCACAACAACAATAAGAAATTAAAAAAAAAAAAACCCAGTAATTGTAGTTGCTATTGTGTACTTAATTTTTAAGCCTAATTAAGAATTTGACCTGCAGTGTATGTCACTTCAAAAGCTGGTTTATGTAGATCTAAGGTGGTTTTAAACCCATTTTCAAAGCACTTTCACACCCAGAACCCTTCCAGAATCCCAGAACCTCACCTTTCTTGGTCTTTGGTTTTTAAACTGCTACGTTTACAGTCATGCCACTAACTGTGCTTCCCCTGGTGGCCATCTGTGGAAGTGCTATCAAGACTGACAAGCTGGACAAATGAAAGCAAATTAGCTTTACTCTAAAGTGTGCTTTTGGCACTTGGAAATTAACCCTGGAAAAACTGAGATTGACTTTTCATCTCTGGCCAGCAAGAATTGTCATCAAATCACCAAAGGTCGCTGTAAGCAGAGGATGATGTAGACAGGAAACAGTTTCCAGCTCAGCTCCACCTCTTACTTTCTGTGTCCTGGACAAGTCACAAGCCTTGGAGCTTTCCTTCCCCCTTATTACTAATTTCAGTTTCTAAATACTGTGACTTCACTATGTACTTTATTGATAGGTCTCTTCCTTGAGGTTTATAATCCAGTTGATCATAAGGGACCTACTCTAACAAGTCACTTAGAGACACGCATGAGCGCTAAGAGGCCCTTCATGGGAGGCAGAACCTGACGTGACTGCTGAAGCGCAAAGCTGATTTACAAAGGCAAGAAGAGTCTTCTCTCAACTCCCAATGGGGTTACAACAAAGACTCACTTCAGAGGCTTTGTGGAGGCTTTTTCTGTTGTTGCTGGAATATTTTGGATATTACAATACAAACTAATTTATAAAGGGGCTTGCCTTCAAACATAACATTTCCTGCCTTCAGCAAAATTAATATACACAAAATTCAGGTATATAAGAAGGGGCAATCTTTTGTTTTACAGAATTATGTTTCACTTTTTAGTCTTCATCATGACTTTTCTTTAAATTGGGACCTTCCAATGATCTACAGGTGTAACAGACTCACACATTTATGGGTCATATACAGTATCTGTGTATTTTATTTAAATGTTCTTCCATGTAGTATGCTTTAAAAAAAAAAAAGGGAATGGCCATAGGTAAAGATGCAAAATACCTAGAAAATAAAAGCCTCAAGTAAGCTTGTTGATATTAGCTGTTGTCTGTGCTCTAGAAGAAAATGACTTACTTCATGAATAATCAAGAATAACTATAGAACTAATTTGCATGTTTTAGCCAACTCTAAGGTACAATTATCTATTAATATTATTAATAATTTGTTACTTGAACATTGGTATTGAATTCAAATCAATGACAGATCTGGTGATCTGGTCATCTTCTGCATACTTACCAGTATGCAAAACTGGGAAGTCCAGGTTCCTGTTCACAGATAATACGCAGTGAAACCCCTGATTATGTGGTTGGGGCTGCAACCTGGAGAAATTTTGCAAACAATTGCAGCAACACCAACCTGGTATTTTCTGACAAAGATGAACAAATAGGGAGCTGGGAGCCCTTACCCAGATTTTCCTATTCAATTTCTTGAAGGCTAAAATAATCTTGCTGATTAGGCTAACTGAAATAAGTCAGAAGGAAAAAGAGAAATATCAAATGGTTTCACTTATATGTGGAACATAGAGAAATGGAACAAAAGGTCAAGAGAAAGACAAAACTAGCAAGCTGACCACAGATCTTAGTCACACAATAGGGAAGTGTGAGGCAGGGAGTCAAGAAAGGGGAGGGAAGAGCACAAGGGACTGTTGTGATGGATCATGGATGCTTTAGTGGTGGGAGAACTGTGGGTACTACACCTGAGGGGAGAAACCAATTACTATACAATAATAAACAGTGGTACACAGGAAACAAAAACTTTGCTGATTGCATCAGATTTAAGAAACTGACTTGGGGGCAAAAATAGGAGGGAGGGGACAGGAGTAGGAAAGCAGATCCCTGAAGAGGTTCTAGGATGATGAAATGCCTGTCCCTCCATGACCTGGGAGACTCACGAGTGGCAGGGAAGTACGGGTGCTACCAGTTCACAATGATGGGAGGGGAACCTGAGTTTCCAGTCATTCAAATTCCTGGATCACAGAGATCTGATGCCCTTCTCTGATTCTCTCAGAATTTATTCACCTGGCAAAGCCCACCTTTACTTGATTCATAAGACATGACACAATTTTGTCCCTGTGTCTAAGTAGTTCATACATCTGTCTCATTCCCCCAAGTAGATGGTCAGTCTTCTTGAGGTTGACTTGTACGCTTTAATTCATTTTTCCATGCCCTAGTGAGTTGCTCTGGGAGATAATAAATATTAGTTGAATACATGACTAAACACAGGAAATATAGGCTTGTTAAATCATGGCAGTGAAAATGCTGTTAGATCATGTATGCAAATTCTGAGACTCCATCATCTGAGACTTAATCATCTGATTAAGTCAATGTAAACACCGGCTCATTGAATGGAGAATTATGAAATATCATTTTGGACAACAGAACAGTAGAAAACTTGCTAAAAGCCTTTCTGTTTGCTATGCAAACTCCTAGACATCAGCCCAGAGCTTGCACCCAAAAATTCAAAAGTAAAATACTTAGTTTGAAATGAATCAGGCAGATCTTAATTGTGAGATTATTAAGATTGATACACTGCATTGGGCAACCTCCCATATGTCCTTATTTAGTAAGACCTTATTAATACTGCACCCCATTTGCTGAAGCCCATTAAGCATTAGAATTCACACACAGCTCAGATTCCTAATTCCCCTTTTCCAAAAACAAAACAATATAAAATTCCACCAAATAGCTAAACTACAAATATTCATACAATATCCTACCCATGGCAACAGTCTCTATGTCTCAGACATTTAATTTCCAGGGCCCACCATCTGAGTGGACAAGAGAAGAAAAGGGACCTCAATGTCAAAACTTCAGCTCCTCTTAGGGAACTAATTAAATCTCCTAGGACTCCCTTACCCACACTCTAAGAAATCTGAAGGGTGTGCAAAATCGAAATCCAATTCAACAACATTCAAATAAGAGCCCTTTACTTATAAAGAAAGCTTCATCTTGAATTTCTTTGTCTCTTCCCCCACAGAGTAGTAAATTTCCAAATTCCCCAAAGGTCATGAGTTTGGCAATGGAACAATGGTATCCCGAGAGTGAACGCCTTGGTGAGAGAGATTACTCTCCTTTCTCCACCACACTGTGGGGCTGTTTTCTCTCACGGGAGCTTCAGGCGTCATCAAAGTGGATGGAAGCTGGTCACAGTGGGAACTGGTCTCTTAGGTGGTGGCGGAACACTGAATACCTGCAATCCAGGTGGGGCTCCTGCAGCAGACCTGCCGGCATCATGATGCTGCCCCTAAGGACACCCTGCCCAGGAAGGATGTCCTGTTGAGGGTGATACATTTTCTCCAGTTCTCCTGTTCAAGGTGATGAGTTTCTTTCTGTTCTCAGCAGGAAAGGAGTTATCTTGACCCCTTCCCAAACCACTTGGAAATGAAGAAAGGGGAAGGGAAATAATACTTGCTGAACACTTTGTTTAAATGTGTCAATCTTTATGCAGCATGTTTTATATTTAATCTTCATAGAAGCTTACAAAGTAGAAACGATTACTTCAATTAAAGACAAATCAAAAACCCCTCCAACAATTTCCTCAAAGTGACATAGCTAGTAAATCACATACAGGATTCAAACTCAGGTCTGCCTGACTCTTAAATTCTTGTTCTTACCTTCTACTATTGGTACCTTCCAAAAGAAACAACTGGTATTTTGGTAGGAAATACAGATAGTCCATTTTACAGAAGAAGGAATCCTAGCTCATTCCACTCATTATGAAGTTGGCCTATAACCTCCACTTATACTTAGTTTGACCCTCTTGCAATGTGGGCTCATGTTCGTTAAATTGGAACTTGGTAACAAAGTCTACCTAGTATTGATGTCAAATGCAACAAATAAGTGGATGAATGAATGTGCATCAGTGAGGGAGATGAATGATAATGAAACTGATGAGTCCATACTGAGACTGAGTGGTAATCTTGGTCTTGTTAAAACAGTGCATCTGCATCATGCCTTTTTTATCCTCATGAATGAAGCTTGGCATATAGCATATGATGGTGGGTTTGGCTTTTTCATAGAACCTTAACATCCTCCACCTGACATCATGCTGTTTTCTCTGAGTCACTGAACTTATTAGCCTTAAAGCCAAAGATTTCCTTTGGAAGCATTCTTCTTAAGGGAACAGATATTACTTACTCACATGCAATCTGAAACTGAAACTCATTCTCAAAGACAAAGAAAATCAAATATTTCTCCACTTTGAATTTTGAAAATGAAACCTTAATTGTTTATAAAAGATGTTTAATTTGGGGGGTAAAAATCAAACCACTTTCTGTACCTTAAAGGAGCTAATTAAAATGTGACCAGGTAGTGATTATCCACTTAAAGGTGTCCCAGAGGCCCTGAGATTTCCACAGCACAGAT
>PVHY01011521.1:26955-47685 GCA_004024945.1 Uropsilus gracilis
CCCCCCCCCCCCCCCCGCCCCGCTAGTGTTGTCCCTGAAGTGACTGAGCCTTGGTCTTCACTCTCTCTCCACTCAGAATCCACTTTTAGCTATTATAAGGAAGCCACAGATAAAACAGCTTCTGCATAATGAAGCACTAATCCCCAGAGTGTGACGCCCACCACACAAATGAATGCGAGACAGGAGGTAACCAGATGTCTAGACTTACTCAGACTCGTTTCTTGTAGTTCAAATTGTACTCACTGCTTCATCAACTTAGGGACCACAAAGTCTGAAAACATACAACTAGCAACAAAAAGCTTCACCCAGTAGAACCTCCTCTCTCTGCCCTTTATTGGAGCCAGTTCGTGCTTATTTATCTCTCGAGACACCATAAAGCCTTTGTAAGCTGATAGCAGCTTATTGAAAATGATATAGTTTGAAGCCTCTGAGAGAGATGACACTCTCTGTCCTTTGTTTTACTAAATATATTGTAAGACTGAAGTATTTTCCAATAAATCCTTTTCTCTGGTTTCTTAAAATGAAATTTAAGGAACTGTGACTGTGTTCACCTCAAAAGACTGAAAGGAAGACTCTCTGGATTCTAGAACAATCCTGTCAGCTGTAATTGGCTGAGTATATCACCTCTCAGGCATTGTACCAAGAGCCCAGAACATGACCTCATTTCATTTTTATAACAACTCTCTGAGGTACCCATTTTCCCAGCAATGACACCAACTGTGTCACCTGGCAAATTATTCCATGTCTTGTACACTGGTTTCGCCAATGTAAACATATTTTTTAAATATGAGGGATTATGTTGCAATGAAATGATGGCCAATTAGCTACATTAATCCATAAAACAACAGTTGGTATATGTGTATATAAATATAAATACTTTGAGTTTTTGTCAAGGTCCTTCTTAACAACATAATGTCTAATTAAAGTAAAACCTGAACTGAAATTTTAGAAATTGGTTCAAAAGATATTGGATATTGTTATTGGAGGCCTCGTTGATTTGTACCCCAAATGAATGTTTCAATTCATGCAGAGGTTTCTTTAACATTTACCTTTTACTATGCACATATGTGAATTTCATGTAGAAAAATGACAATTCAAGCATATGCTACCTCTTACCCACAAATATTCTTATTATACAGCTGAAGAATCAAGAAAAATGAGCTCAATATCTAGGTCTAGTAGTTCTCCTTTCCCTAGGCAATTGGAAACTGGAGCTCTGGACAAAATAAGGGTGGAAGCCACGGGGAAGGAACTGTGAGAGGTCCTGCCTGGTTCTTGATCTTCACTGCCCCAGATTTGGGAAAAGCTGGGCTACCATGGGCAATACCCTCTGCCTGTCTGGAAAAGACAAGGTAAATGATGTACCATTTTTATCAAAGGAAAAAAAAGTACCCTTGAGCTATAGCAGAAATAAATGTACCAGCTTCATGTGTTCTGTTGTAATTGAGACCCTTTCTATGCTGAACATGGAACAAAATGGGGTTCTGAGAGTTCCGCTCTCCCAAAGTGCTCCTGAAAGCAAGAGTTCTCTCAAGGCAGAAAAAAGCAGGGGAAATTTTTAATTGATCTCTCCTCCCCTCAAATGAGTGGGGAGAATTATGCATACTGAGTGGAAAGAGATCTGGTATATTGCTTAGTAATGTGAACATGCTTTCAGGTAACATGTTTTATTTATTCACAAGGAAAATAAATAAAATTCTCTTGAATGAAGACTCTCTTCATTGTCCAGTCTGAACGTTAAGTGCCCATAACAAATGATGACCATCTCCTTCTGTAAAGTAGTGCTTATGAAATAAAAAGTCAATAATTTATATGACTGTGAGTAGTTGAAATAACACAACTTATTTTCTTAGAAGAAAACCATAATTTGGATTGAATTAATATAAAATGATTTCCTTCTTTATACACATCTAAATTAGAGAAATTCCACTGGCCCAATAATTAATAGGCATCTACTTTTCATTGTATCCTCTATCTGAGTGGCCTTTTATAGACAAAGCTTTTGCTATAAGCATGGAGTACACAGTAACACAACCTATTAAAGCTATAAAAGAATAATACTATAAGCAGCCTAAATGGCTATAAGCAGACAACTGGATCAAACAGATAAGAGATTTACACTATGGATTACTATTCAGCCATAAGAAAGGAAATGCAGCCTTTTTCAACAAAATTAAGAGAGTCTGAGAAAATCATGTAGGAAGACAAATCAGAATGATAAAAATAAATACTGAATATTTACGAAACAGACAATTCAATTAACAAAATCAGTGGATATCAATAAACACGTTGAGTGCGCTGAGATTAAGAGGGGAGGAAGAAGGATAGGGAAAAGAAATATACAGTATAATGGTGGGAAAAATAATAATGAAAGAAGGAATAATATCAACTCTATAGGGTCGTTGCAGAAATTTAATGAGATAATACAGTAAAAGCACTCTGTACAGTGCCTGGGAATATTACTTAGACAATAAATGTCAACTATAATTATTATTTCTCTATAAGCTTCATTACTATATAAACTTTATTTAATAGATATACTTCCCAAAGACATTTTCAGCTTACAAAATAAACTTGAAGGTAATTTCACTATATACAATACTTGCGATTCCTCTGAGTTCCATCTTATTCTCAATGTACCCCTTCCATTGTTCCTATCTTAATTTCCTCATATTACAGCCATGTATGAATATATGATGGTTCCTTTAGCAAACCTTTGCTTTCTGGAAAGCAGAAACCCTATTTCACTTACCACTGTCTACCCAGTAGGATGTGGCTTAGTATCTTGCAGTGGATAGTAATTACCAAATGAATACATGAATGAATAAACAAATACATGATGGAATAACTTCTGGGGATCAGTGATACCTACCTTGCCAATGTTTTAATACTTTTCCAAAGTTCCTCTAAAATGAACATTCAGTGTTCTTTCCACAAGCCCCACATTACTAACTCTACAGAATCTACCTAAAACTATAAAAATATAATGTTGACAGTTTAAAGGAAAAGCTCTGTCTGTCTTGTTGGACTCATTACTAATGTTAGTAGTTTCGTGTCCAGGAGACATTTCTGGGTTTTCTGGAAGCATCTTCCTCATGACAGTGAGGCACATATGTATGGTAATTATAATTTAGAGTTTTAAACAAAAATCAGAATAAGGAAGACTTTAAGTATATATCTGCTGCCACAAAGACAGGGAGCTACACATTTTTTAACGGACTATCTTGATCTCTAATTTTGAACAGTAGATCTAGTTCCTAAATAAGTGATGCCTTTTGGGTTCTAAGAACAAACCCACAACTTCCCCTTGAAAGGCTAATCATAAATCATCAACATCTCATATCGAGGGGATATTACCATCCTGCCATCATCCCTGGAGATCTGAGCCATTCAAGGAGGTAGGTGTGTGTTCAGCGGAACAAATCATTAAACCACGCAACATTATTAAACAGCACAGAAGCAGTGCTCATAACCCAAATTGTATTCAGTAGTGTTAATTTATATGTCTACTTTTTGACAATTTACAGATTCTACTATAGAACAGTAGGGCCACAGGCATATAGCATGAGATAATAATCATTAGCAACTGATTTAGACTTCTAAGATTTAGCTTGTGATCAAGAGACAAAGCTGAGGAAAATGGAACTTCTACCTTTAGTATGTTTTCCACTTTATACTTGCTACAAATCTCATTCATCCTTAGTTCAAGAGTCAACTTCTCAAAAGTCCTCCATATTAATTCTAGCATCAACTTTAGGGCTTTTTAGGGGGAAAATGATGTGAATGAATGAAGGGAAGGAGGAGTGAGCTAGAGTGATTAATGGGACTGTGCATCAAATCACTAAGATACAACAAAGACTAAGAAGAGAACACTGTCCTACAGGCATGGCACATAAACAATATTCACTAGATGAAAGAATTGGTGACAGCCTTTCTGTTCAGAAGATAAAATTTCTCAAATTGTTCGTATTTTGAGAACAGATCTTCCTCCCTGAGCTATTATTTTCTTCCTTTAAACCACAAACCTTTGGTTCCTTGTATAAAAGGTCATACATTTGTACAGAAATGGGAATTATTTTGGCCATACCTAGTGGTATTTCTTTTTGCAGGCACATTACTTTCCTCTCTTCCACTCTAGCAGAGTTTTCTGGAAGCAGGCTTCCAGAAATGTGCTGACCCTTGGAATAAAGTAGAAAATACAGAAATCCATGCCATGCACGGTTTGGCATGTGTAGACTAGAAGAAACAAGCCCAGAGCACTGATGACACTGGTACACAATGATTACCCATCACTTGGAACACTAATAATTGTAGGTATTGATGGTAATGACTCAGTGCCACATTTTTTTCTATTTGCTCCTTAGCTGTAGAACCTGATGTGGATGTCAGCGATAGTCTAGTATCCCTATTTCAGTACATTCTGGGGATGGAATTTCTTACATCACTTGTGGGGGACCCTCAAATTTTCCCCCATTCTGGGACTTAGCTGTGGTATGTGCACCTCTGTTGCACTGCTCATATTTCACTGTTCAGCTCCTGTGTACCAACTGTGCCTTGTTCAAATTATGGAACCATCCACCCCAAGTCCTCCCAGACTTTTCCATTGAATGTGCATAAGAGTACAGATACCTTACAACTGTCATGAGGTTTTGATGAACTCATGCATGAAGACATTTTGGCACTGGTCATGCAATAAATGCTCGATAAATATTCTCTAGGATAATCACTGTTGTTGTAATTAATATTCTACTCTTGTAATAGTTCTATTCCTAGCTACTCATTTGTCTAATAGTTATCCAATTTTTACAGGTATGCATACAGTTTATACATTTTAAAAATATTTACAATGACTTAAAATGTCCCAAGGGCTTACAATATAAGGGAATAATCTCTTCTACTGTAAGGCGGTATCTTGGGCATGGGAGAAGGTCTGGGTGCTAAGGGACTATTCCTGAGGATGTGAGGTCTCAGCTTGGCTGCATTTCATACCTCCCTTTGAAGAATTATGAAATATGGTGAGCAAGGATGCACGCGAGCCTTGAGAGGAAAGTTATACAAGGGAAGCACAGTGGATGTTGTAGAGAGCTGCTGTTCAAGTCAGTCACTAGGTAGGAGGGGCCAGTGAGCTCAGGGTGGGAGGGTAACAGAGTCAGGGACACAGCTGAAGGAATCTGGACTTTCTATCAGCTTCTGGAATAGTCCATACCCCTACCACAGTACACCCCCTCCCAGTGGAGGACAGAGGTGTGCGCAGAGACAGACAAGTAACAGTTCATCTTATTATCCATGGAGCTTCAAAGGGCAGGCCCTCATCCTCTGACTCACATCTAGTGATGATTAAGAGACAATTGGTTCTGGTGGAGGGAGATACACAGACCAAGGCAGGCTCAGGGGACAATCACCTTTTACACCAACACCTGCACATGCACCACATCACTGTCTTGGGGGGACACAGTCTGCTAATATGCTGCAGTAACCTACATGCACTCTTAAAATGATAGAAAGTCACACATTAATGCAAATTATGTAAATCCTCACTAAATAACTCAAATCAAATGGAAATTACCACAGCATCAATGATCTCCAGAAATGTAAGCTGGAGCGTGCCGGGTGGCATTTTATTTCTGTGGTATGAAGGCAGCTTGAGATAAGATGGTGTGACTTTCATTGTCTCAGGGGACCTTCAAACAAATGAGCTATCTTGTGAAACAGTCCCAGGATGCCAACTTTCTAAATAAATATTAAAAGGCATTTACTCTCTGTATCACTTAAGAGACGGAAGGCAAAGAATAATGTGATTCCAAACATTTGCATGTTTTCATGTAACAACAGCTCAGCTAGTAGATGATGGAGAATACCAGGAAGATTGTCTTAGAAGCAATGCTGCTTCTCTGAGTCGGTCTACACAGCATACGTGGAGGCAGGCATCCATAAACGATTTGTTACTCGGCCCCAAATGGATAAAATTTACATCCAAACCATCCACGCTAAGTAGAATCCCAAAGCAGGCTGATTTTTATTCACTGTGACAAGTCCTTACTCTCAGACCTGAAGTAATTATTAGAAGGTGAGAAAACAGACAATACTTTTGGGAAGCTGGGAGAGGGCTTTCTATTCTAAGTTCCCACTAGATAGAATGACCCATAAAAATAACTTGGAAGGCTATTACCTTACAACCGGAGCATATGAAATCTCACAGTTACAGACTGTGCTTCCCTCGTGTGTGTTTTAATTAAAGATTTAAATCGCTAAGAGACAAAAACTGAAAGCATGTACATAATCTATCCAATTTTGCATAATTTCTCATTAGTTACATAGCTGATCATACCCCGGTCTGACCCTGGTTTACAAGTGATATGCATGCATTTACTGGCAGTGGCATCTAAACCTTCTGGCTGGTATCAGCACTCCACCTTCTGATTTGCATATGAGACCAGAAGGTTCCCAGTAGGAACTTAGTAGAAGCACTTTAGGACAAGGGCCGGCTTTGTATTGGTCCAACTCAGGTTGCTAGGGTAGCATGTCCTTCTTAAAAACAGTAGTTTCTGGCCTGCCAGTTCTAGTTTTTTTTTTTTAACATGGTGTGAGAAAAGACGTACAATCACAAGCATTGAAGGGTGAGCTTATTCAAGGAAAAATGATTGTCTATCACATCTCATTCACACATCAATCAGTGATAAAATTCAAACAGTGGCAAGGACATAGAAGAGAAAATAAGGGACCCAAGTCATCTACTGCACTGTCACTTTGCCTGCCCTTCTACAGATAAACAATGACTAAAATATATGGTTTCTATACACTATGCTAGCATGGCTCTGAGATGAGGAGATGGAAAGTGAAGCATAAAGGCTCTGACTTTCTGGGCTTGAGTCTTTCCTATTTTTCTGAATATTTTTTCTAAAAATATTTCTCGAAAATATTTTGAATGTAAAAATCTGGAGAGTTCCACACTGGATCCCTTCTACTTTCTAAGGTTACATAGCATCAAAGGTGAGGTCAAGTTTCCACACTTGTGGAATATCAAGTTTCCATGCTTGTGAGGAGGGATATGAACATGCACACACATATGCAACCCATGCCGTAGTGATTGTGCAAACCCAGAGGTGGTGATGAGGCCAAGTCCAACTCCGACAAAGGAAAATCGACCACAGTTTAGCCCCCAGTCAATGATTTCCTATAGAAATTAACAGAAAATGATGTAGCTTAGCCATGATGAACTTTCTGGTCCATTTCACAGCATTACACATGTAATATTTTCTAGTATTTCAATCGCAGCACCTGTTGCAAAGACAGCACTTACAACTGCCTCTGTGTGTGGAAAGGAATGTTTGACTCATATTCCTGCTCGTTCCAGGTTGGAGCGGGTAGCCTGGGTTTGCTGCCAACGGCTATTCTCAGAGAGTCATGCATTTCAAGCTTTCAGGGGTAAGGGGTGGACCTGCATAGAATGTCGGACACATGAGTCCTCGCACTGCAAAAAACAAATGTTTCTGCCCAGAAGAGAGGCTCTGGTAGGCTCCGAGCAGTGGGGAAAAGAGTCCTATGTGGTCAGTGTGGTTGTGTGGAACCAGGGCTGCTCACACCTAGCTGGCATCACAGAATTCTCACCCTCTCTCCCCTTCCCATGCCCCGACACCTCTGTCTTTGAGAGCTGAAGCCAAGTGGCCAGGTAAACACGCTCAGGGAGATTCCTGCTCAATGTCTTGAAAAGTTCCCCTCCCTTGAGAAGACTTATCAGAGAGGGGGGCTGCCACTCTTGAGCCCTGATAATTTAGCATCAGTGAACCCCAATCTTACCTTCATAGTGAACTTTCTCTTAAAAAAGGAGAACCAGCAGTAGTAAGAGGTCCTGCCAGTTAGTTGCCAAGCAAATCAACCACAAAACTGAAGCCCAACCAACCCAATGTTATTCCTCACCAGAAAGAGCCGGTCAGAAAACCTTTATTCAGGGAAGTCTCTCTTGTGGGGACAAGCTACACTAGCCAACAGGTGACAGCCAGGACCCCAGAGCACATGGGAGATGCCTTTGGTCCTAGGCGACCTCTGTTCAGTCTTCTTCACTCTGACCTTGGCAGGGGCTGATTTCAATTCTTTCATATTTTCAAGTCAGAGGAAGTCAAGAATGTTAGAGGCATACTGCTGAAAAGCATTGCATTTACTGAAGGAAAATATTTTCTTTTTGTCAAGAACATTTTTAAAAATTGTTGCCTTTGCAATTTTGAAGTTTATAATACTGTTTTTTTTTTTTTTTTTTTGAGACTAGGTCTTGCTATTTTTGCCTGTGGAACCACAGGCTCACATTGCCCGGGGTACCACAGACTCAAGCAATCCCCAGCCTCAGCTTCCCAGGTACCTGGGATTACAGGTACACACCACCATGTCCAGCTATTTTTTTTTTGGGGGGGGGGACAACTAGATCTCGCTACATGCCCCCAGTGGGACTCGAACCGCAATCGAGTTCCTAGGCTTCCTAGGCAGTCGCTTATAGGCATGCACTACCAAGCCTGGCCTATAATACTGTATTATAAGATCATCATCACTAGGCTATGATCACATCTCCATACTTATTTATTTACTTATTACTTTTTATTTTACTTTATTGACTTTCATTTATTCTATTATTATTTATTTATTTACTTATTTCTCTACAAGGTTCTTCCCTTAAACACCACCTCAATTCCCTGAGCCATTCTACTCTTTGAAGATCATACTGTTTTTACCACAAAAAAGAAATGACGATAATGTGACATGACAGAGGTGTTAGCTAATGCTACAATGAAATCTATAACACAAGGTAAATAAATACATCAAATCAACCACTGGACACTTAACAGTTACACAACACTCCATAGCAATTATTTCTCAGTAAAAACACTGTTGTCCTATGACATTTGATCTGCTTCAGGGAAAGCTTAAAACTCATTGTTAATGAATGGACAATAATGGACAATTAGAGACAATTGGGGGTGGGGAGAGGAAAGAATCCTTATAATCACACCAATCTCTGAAGAAAAGTTCAGTTGCTAATCAACAAGTCTGAAATGATTGTTACAGTTCAATATGCTCTCCACAGTCCTGAAATTCTAATCACCTTGCATCAGGCTATTTTTCGATTTGCACCATCTTCACTTTTTTTCCCACTAAGCAAGATCTCATTATCTATTAATTATAATCTCTCATTATTCTGAAAATGCAAATGTTGCAACTGAGGGTATATCTTTTCAGTCACTCTTCCATACAAAGTTTTCTAAACAACTTAAAGCCTCTTATCAATCTGTCAGCCCTTCCTGAAATGGATGATGCTGTCTCACAATGTCTTAACCACCAGCTCCAACATCCAGTTAGCACAAGCTTAGGAACTTCTAACATGTGACTAGCATTGCAATAGCTTCATCTATTTCTCTGGGACAGGGGTGAAGGCGCTCACTTAGCAAAGACAGAATTTGCAGCTCCTCACTGCAATATCACAGATTGGAGAGGCAGAGACCATGGAGAAGGGAGGAGAGTATCTATCGAGAGACTCTCAAGGGTCAACCTGAGGAGGACAAGAGATGAAGGAGGCAACGTGAGGTTTTATGTGTGGACAGGAATTAACAGGATTTCAAATAAGTATAATGATAAGCTGGGGGTCTATGGTGTAAGCAATGGGTAAATCTACTCAGCTCTACTTGGTAACAAATAATGGTGTTTTTAAGAGTCCCTTTTTCTAAGAGAGTGTATATAAGAACTGCTCCAAACATATGAAATTGATCAACTGGTCTCTCCTAATGAGAGTATTAGTTCCCAGGCTTTATCATTAGTGTTTTGTAAAAGCTCATTATAGGAAAGTCCTTTTAGTTCTCACAACACTTTTACCTCCTTCTAGAATCTTATGCTCCTACAGGCAACCCTGCAAGGATGGATGAGCATGTCTGATGATCCACATACGATCAAAGACAAAAGAGGTTCGATGGTTTGTCCAAGACAGACAGAAAACAGGTGACAAGTATACCGTGGGGCTAAAGTCTTAGGACTTCAGTTGCTTTTCTCACTGTTGATATACATCAAAGCAGTGGGCTGAAATGAAGGTGTGGAAGGGGTGCATGAGTGTGTGTGCAAATGTGTGGGAGTGGTCTGCATACAAATTATTCAGGAATCTGCAACTATCCACAGTTTACCAGGAGAGGTTTTCCTTTCGGTGATTTCCAAACCCCACTGGAAGCCCAGAGACTGACTACCTCTCTATTTGACCTGGGCTGCCATGGGACAACCTTGGCTCTAGAATCAAGTTAATTTAACTTTCAGAGTTTCCTGAATGCTTGAGGCACAGTCACACATAAGCCCTCGTCCTACAACAAAGTGACAACTTTATGGGCAATAAATTCCAGTGTGGAATTCTCCATATTGTCTGCATCCATTCCCACTTATAGTGTGGTGGGGGGACAGTCTAATTGGCCTTTGGAGAGCTGGATGGGTCTGGCTTTAAAGGAGTAGATCAGCTGTGGTCTTAGAACAGATGAGTAGTCACAGCGGAGAAAGAAGTGTTCTGGGGACAAAGGGATGTGGGTGCTGTAAAGGCCCATGAGTGTGTCCCTCAAAATCTTCAGAAAGTTATAGTGTAGCTCTGGCATGGCTGGCATCAGCCCCAGCCCTGACATGACATCTCCTCTGAGTGCCTCTGGAACCATCTGAGGGTGGATTTGGGCTGGTGACTCTTGGCTGCACGTTGCACTGGGGTATCCCTGGGAGTGGGATTTCTGGGGTCTCTGCTGCCTATTTTGTGATGTTCCCAGCCACACAAACCCAGGCTACCCAAAGGAAAGGCAGCCTGGCTTTGATGGCTCCTTCCTTCCCCCTAAAATGCTGCCAAATACTGGCTCATATTCTGCAGCCCACAGATCCTTGACTTAAGGGGTTTGTGGGCCAGAGCAAAGCCTGGTAGGTATCTCCAGCACTTTTTGTTTCAGGGCCCTCTTACCCACAAACGTCACATATAAAATAAGGGGAAGCTTTGCCTTGCTGTGCCCAGTTCTTTACCCAAAGTGGGTTAGGCGGATGTGCATTCCTGCCTCACTGTCCCCATACTGCTGCCTCTGGGAACAGCAGCCCTGGCAATGCTTGGTCTTCACTTGCCCAGCAGATTCTCTCCACCAAACAGAGCTTACCATGACCGGATGTCCTGCTCCAGGCCCAGGCTACATAGCAGCAGACCAAAGAGATGATAACCACACCTCTCAGAGCCTGCAGATCCTCTAGAACTTCTTCATCATCTTTGGATTTTCCTTTCTCCTTCAAAACTGCAGATTTCGGATGTTTTTAATGAAACCCTTCCATCCTATTGTGGGCTCCTAAAGTTTCAGCATGGATCTGTATCTTGTAAATACCAACGAGTTTATTATTAGATTTATTTTTTAGTTCTCACGCAATCCCTTCTCCTTGAGGAATGAGAAATCATTGGGGAGAAATGTAAGGGGGGGGGGCAAAAACCCGGAAGCATGGCTCAGTTCTCTGTGCCTCCCAGCCCAAGCTCCCCACTCAACCACATATGTGGCTGCCAAGTCTGAGCTAGTCGCCCACATTCCATAACTTGCTTGCCAATGAGGCATGACCCTGCATTCCAGAACACATAGGAAGGGGGCACCCTGTCAGCCAGGTGGAGTTAGACTTCAAAACTAGCCTCAAGATGCTCGCAGACTGATATTAACCACTGTCTGCCACAAGCATATGGGATAAGACAGGCTGGGGAGGCTCACAAGTAAAGACTTGCTGGCATATTTGCCCACAATACACTACAGAGGCATAGCTTAGAGAGAGTGCGAGGCAAGGCGTTCATCCGCTATTTCTCTCTGGAAGGGGATCATTTTTTGGGGGGTCTGCAAACCATGTGAGGACAGAAGGCAACACTGCTTTAAAGTTAAGAGTAATGAGCCGTTTGGGGAGAAGGAAGTTGATTCTGTCATTCATTCTGACAGGGCTTCTGAACAGCGATGGAAGGATGAGGGTGGGGGCAGTGGGGAGGCACAGAGAGAGGACAGAAGGGTGAAGCCAGCCAGGCAAATGAGAATGAGAAATTGCAATTAGGGACCTTATGGAGGAGCTGCTGGTAAGCTACCCTGGCCAAAGGAAAATGTTGATTGGACCAGTTTTCGGAGGGAAACAGACAGCCCTTGTGCAAGCAGATGGATGACAAATCTCTGGGAGGAGGCTGTGTTGTTCATGTGTGAAATGGTCTTAGCCAAAGAGTAAAAGTGCCAAGCCATGTATGTAAGCAGGAGCCACCTGGCCTGCATGTGGTGGGGACTGTGTGTGTGTGTGTGTGTGTGTGTGTGTGTGTAGGATGGAGAGACACTAGCTAGCAAGCAAAACTTCAAGCTGAAAGCTCCAGGGCCCTTACATTGAACCAAGCAGGTTTTCATTTTTGCCTTTCTCTGTCTCTCCACCTTGCTTCTTCCTTGCTATTCTCTCCTTCAACCCAGCACCATCCTGCTGCTTTCACTCTCCTCCACCATCTACACATGCACCTTGGCTCAGGGAACTATACAATTAAACTGGAAGGAAAAGATGAACTACAGGCATGATGGAGATTAAGTGGCAAGCAATCATCTGCCAGCAAAGGGCAGAGTCTAAACAGCTCCTCTCCCCGTAACTGAACAGGGAAAATTTACTGGGGAAGAAGAGTGAGGTTTCTGTGGCAGGGCCTGCCTGATCTAGATCCAAAGATGACACTCCAGGTGGCATGTAGTGGGGGCTCCCAGCTATCCCTAGGGCAGACGTGATGGGCATCCCTAATTCTCATTGATCTTTCTTGGTTCAAGTAAACAGGGCACCCCAGTTTCAGTACTATTACCATTTTGTAGTCAATCATTCTTGGGGAGGGAAAGGGACTCTTCTGTGTCATATGGATGGTCCACAGTACCTCTGGCTTCTATCAACTAGCTGCTGGTACAATCTCCCTAGTTGTGACAAGAAATAGAGACTCTAGACACTGCAGAACTGGAGAGATGTACTTTATGCAGGATGAGCTGATCCCAAGTGGAAAACTATGGTCGTGCTCCTTGCACGAAGGTGAAACACACTCTTTCCTGAATGCACAGTACCATGCTGCAGACGCTGAGCAAAGGTGGTTCCCATTATCTATATGTCATCCTCTCATCTACCTGGCCTATTGTAAATGCTTCAAAAGCTTGAGCAGAACACTAAGGGCTTTGCTTCAAAGTGACCTCAACTGCCATGAGGTTTAGAACACTGAGTCCCTGATGCCTGCATGGAAGCATCAGGGCAGTCTATAAGCCCCATTATTCCATTCAGTCTGTGCTAAATAATACCACATCCATATGCATGCCTTATAATCGGGCTCTGCTGTTTGCACCCAGAAGAGAAAGCAGACGCATAAAGAGGATTGAAAATGTATTCCACAGGGCTCTGAGGTTGTTTTGAAATACTCTGAATCCTCGCAGATTTTCAGTGACTGGAGGAATGGGCCTGTGGGAGGGGAGGTTTGCTGCACTCTGAATTATTTAGCTGACTAAACAGATAAACAGTTTTTTATCCTACGGAAAATATCTGATACTGTGGACTGGGTCTTCTCTAGACATAAAATACAGTTGGGAAGACAGGAAGTGACATGGTCTATAGTACGCTGGGATTACTAATAGCTAATATTTCTTAAAGTGCTTACACACTGTTGTAAGAGCTTTTCGTTCATTTGATCCTCACGACAACTTTGTGAGGTAGCTATTATTATTAAGCCAAGTTTGCAAATGAGGAAACTAGACACAGAGAGATTAAGTACTTAGCCCAATTACAGGGCTCGTAAATGGCAGAGGAGGGATTTGAACCCAGGCAGGCTCCCTCCAGCACCTGCACATCTAACCCCCGTGCTGCGTTGCCTTCTCAGCTAAAGCAATTACACAGCTAACTACACTATAAGCCAGACTGTGATAAGTGGTAAGAATGGCAGAGCACCACACATAATAAAGGCATCTGGGAGCCCAAGGAAGGCAGAGGCTGGATGGCTGTGCAGTTAGACAGGTTTGTGGAGGGACCTATGTGACTTGGGACCTGAGATGTTGGGAGAAGATGCCAAGAGTAGGGCTAGGACTGCCTGAGGAATGGAAATGCAGCCCCCCCAAGCAGGTTTTCTTTTGAGCCTTTCTCTGTCTCTCTACCTTGCTTCTCCCTTGCTATTCTCTCAACCCAGCACCATCCTGCTGCTTTAACTCTCCTCTACCATCTACACATGCACCTTGGCTCAGGGAACTATACAATTAAACTGGAAGGAAAAGATGGACTACAAGGTGTGATGGAGATTTAAGTGGCCAGGAATCATCTGCCAGCAAGGGACAGGGTGTCAGCCAACAATGGCCATTGTGATGGGCTGAATAGCAGGTACCTCCTTGGAAAGAAAGCTCTCTTCCCAAAGATCCATCTCTCAGTTCTTACCAACTCTTCTCTTTATTGGGAGAATCCCAGTTTCTCATTGGAACTGCAACATATACAAAGACATTTGATAGCAGGTGATAATGGACCCTTTTAACCTAAATCATGATATCATTGTTTCTCTTCTATCAGGACTGTGTCTTTGTAGTTTTCATTTCACCTGATCCAGCAATGACTATGAACTGGTATTATGCTGCTCCTCCCCCTTGACGAATGCAGAGGAGACACAGATTTCCAGATGAGTGTTTCCCCAAGATCGCACTGAGAGCAGGTAGGAACTGGAGCCAAAGCAGGGTCTTCAGATGCCCAGCTGAAGGCTAAGCCTGCACTTCACCTTTCAGTCCCTGTGCCTGCAAAGGTTTGCGACTGGGGCAAAACCACAATACGTTTCAGAATATAATTAAGAGGTTATGTTTGCCCAGAATGACATTATTTTTGTGGTGGGTGTTGAGACTGAGCACAAGGTTAAATTTTCAAAGGGGGGGGGGAGAATTCCTGCAGCTTATGGATGAGCTGCTTGGATCCATAGTCCTCGCACTACCTGGAGGAACACTGCAGAGAAACAGTCAAACCAGGGCTGTGGGGTTACAGCCAAAATGACTACAACCCCCAAATTTCTGATTTTCATTTCACAATAACTAGTGAAACAGAACTACAAATAGACTTGCTGAGTGACTACCCAAATGAAGGAAGGACAGGCGGAGCAACAAAGAAAAGATGAAAGGCTCATGTACCAGGGCCTCCAGTTAAGAGCCCAGCTTGCCGACCACAAAGCTGCTGCTTATTGTACATAATTAGCACGAAGCAAGGTTCTGTATACACACCATCTCCAGACGTGTTTTTGAAACAAGGGTTTTGCCTTTTACCATCAATAATTTGTCTTGTTGTATGTTGTTACTTACACAGATGTTCCATAATTTTTTGCATATGGTTCAGCCAAAGAAAGTCTTTTCCCTTCCATTTTTGGGAAAGATGCACTGCCTATGAGAGCAGAGGAGAATGTGTAGCTTTTACATAACTTCTATGGTGATGATGGGGTGGGGAGCTGCTACGTGCGTGTACGCGTGCATGTGCGTGAGCCGTGTGACTGCGGGTGCGTGTGTATGTGTGTGTGTAGTAACAAGCTTCTCTAGCCAATCCCGTCAACTACATTTTATCTGTCTTTACTGAGTCATTCCTCTGGGATTTGGGAGTACTAAGTACATCTAAAGTTCCTGGCGTTTGCTAGAAGAACACATTATCAAAAGCCTCTCTAAAAAGGGTTTGAATATTTACAGAAGGAAAAAAGAGGCGGGAGAGAAGTGAATACATTTGAGAATTTTTTTTTTTTCTTGGCAGACTTCACAGCCGAAAACAGCAGAGCCTGCTCAAGTTTCCGTGACCTTCCCTGTGCTCATATACGGTATCGAGTGCTTTTTGCGCAGCGCTTTTTCCGGAAGGAGGGTCTGGGCAGCTGTGGTTTATCTGGAGTGAGGGGGTCGCAGTGCAGTACCAGGGGAAGGGGTTCAGTGAAGTCCCTCTATGAGCCGAGAGATTCGTTTAGAAAGTGCCAAGGGGTTTTTATGACAGAGAAATACAACTTGGTTGAAGGGTTTGCGGGGCAAGGGCAGATTAAAAAATATACATCTCTTTTATTACCATACCACCAGTTGAGAGAACATTCTGCTGGGGGAGGGGGGGTATCTGCCAAGGACTTCTAATTCAGTTTGTTCCACCCGTTTTATTTTTAAACTCCAGTGCAGATTTTATTCCTGGAATGTTATAGGATTGGTGTGGGCAGAAATGGGCAAATTTAGTTCAGAGGTGTTTTATAACAACCTGGAAAAGACCCTTTAAAATTCTCCAAGTATATTTCAGAAGTGAATTTCATTTCCTTTTTCTTCTTAAGAACGCTACCTTGATTAAAAAAAAATTTTTAGAGAATAAAATGTGATTATAATTTTGCAAGCTCTTTAAAATAATGATATCATTTATTAGACATTTACTGTAAACCAGACAGCATAACAATTTCTATATGCTCTCATTTAATCCTCACAACTACCTTATTATCCTAATTTAAGGGTGAGAAATCAGGGGAGAAAGGGAGATGTCAGAGCTGAGTTCAAATCCAGATCTTGACAATTTCAAAAACCTTCTTAGGGATTGTACAACTGTAGTTACATGTATCAAGGGCTGGCAAGCCCCACTATTAATTGAACATACACACAACTTGGCTATGTGGTTATTATTTATTATCCTAACAAGATGGAGTGAAAGCAGATACTCTAACCTGCTTCTTCGTGAGACCTGATGCAGTTGAAGCAGGCCTGGAACAGAATCCAGTCTCTGGGCAGGGGGGTGGCAGTGGGGAATATGGGAATCTCAAGGGTGTGGTGGAATTGGTGTGCATAGGTATATTTTGAAATGCCAATGACAACAATAGCAAACATTGCTCACTCTATATAGACAACACTAAAGGCGAACAGAATGTCCATCCCTCTTTCCAGTTCCTGAAAGTATTTACTTCAAAAATTGATTTCTTCTGTCACTATTTATTGCTGCATTTTGCTCAGTGGTTCTGAGAAACCGCATGGAAAATCACAATGTTACACTTGTTAAATTGACCCTGTAGGGCTCTACCACTAGAACATGCATCATCCCAAGAGGTAAAAAGGCAAGTCTGCCAGGCTCATGCTGAGAATATCATCATGAAACCAACAAGGATATGCAAATCTGCCTGTTCTGTAGCTCATTTGCATAGTTTTTCATTGGTTTTGTAGACCTTCTATACTAAATGTCAATTTCCTTTTCTTTCCTACAGCTTATTAACTGTGTGTGATGTTTACAGCTTGAAGACCAAACAGATCTAATAAGTGAAAAAAAACCCCAAACCAAAAAAAAAAAAAACATTTAAACCATATAATTAAAAAGCATGCGAGGAAGAGAAAAAAGCGCCTGATGTAGATCTAAAGCACAGCTATACTCATGCTGTTAAAATATGCTTTCCAAGTTTGGAATATGCAGAGGCCTCACGCATGTCTGTGCACGCATAAGCATCACCACAAAATTTGCTTAACCTATTTTTTTTTCTTGCAATGATCTAGAAAAAGCAGAAAGATTTGCTTATAAACTACTAAGGGCTTGAACCTAGTCGTTGAGTACACATTTTACTCACGACGAAATCTGAATGGAAGTCGGCCAATGTCTGGGCAGACATTCAAACATTCTGAGTTTCTATGTATTCCAATCTCTCAAATCTAATGTTTTAAAACTCTTTTGATATTTTCTGAAGCACCCCAGAGCTCAAGCCTCGCCTCTCAGCTCAGAGTGACTATATAGCAGTAATATTCTGCTTTAAAGAAGAGCAAAGAAGGTCTGTCACACTACAGCCTTTAAGTTTATTTACAGCATCAATACAACAAATACATGACAGGTTTTGAACGAAGCTGTTTTCTCTTTGGCATCAGATTTAGGCACTGGGTGAGAAGGCAGGTTTGGAGAAACCTTGGCAATATCTACAAATATTACACAAGTAACGACCCAAAGAGAAGGTGACAGAGCATAGACAAGTTTGATGGAATAAGGTGTAGAATCTTCCTTTTTCCCGTGGCAACCAAGTGTATTATCTAATGCTGTTATTCATTAGTTACCAGCTCTGCCAAGAGGTAATTGGTGCTCCACACCTTTGCAAGCTTCCTTTCCTGGCAATCTCAACGCAATCAGTCAGATACCCCACATTTCACACAGAGTGCAGGAGAAACAGCTGTGCAATATTAAATTAAATGTTATAGTTGGCTTCAAGGAAGAAAAGAAAAAACAAACACTTGGTTTGATTTCAGAGAGTTTGGAGGTGGGCAAAAAATAGTAAGTTGATGCTAGAAGCAAAGATGTCCTTCAGGTTGCTTGTCACAGGGGGCCCAGGTGAAGATGTGTGAAAGATTCAGACACATTTGAGTATCTTAGAGGGGGACAGGCATGCTTATATCTTTATGGAACTCAGCTGTGCACCTCCTCACTGGCAAACACAGTCCATCCTGTTTTAATTCCTTCCTCTGCTGAGCTGCGATGGGCAGCAGGATGACATTAAACAGCATGGAAGAAAACGAAGTAAGAAGTGTCCAAAGGAAAGACAGAAATGGTGATGCTGGACCACAGTCTACAGACCCAGGCATTCACGCCTCTGCCTATAGGCTCTTGCCCAGCTCAGAGAAGCCACTAATCGGGTCTGTGCCGCCACCTCCTCAGCTAAGCAAGTGCCACCTCACATCCTCTGAGGCTGTAAGCCTCAGAGAAATTTTGTGAAATTGAGAAGCTTTCAAAAAGCACTGTGAACACAGATGCCAAAGTATTATCTCATAATTCAATGTGCCCAAATCAGACGGAGACAAGTGAAACCCCAAATTAATTTGATACCATATGTTCTGGGTTGCACTTTCCAAAAGCCTTCAGAAATTGGCATTTGTCATATTTGTGGGTTCATCCTCTTCCGTGTACAGAAACATGTGCACACATCAAAACAGACTCAGTTAAATCTTAATTATCTGATGGAAGATTATCCAAGATTCTTACTGTTTCTCCCTTTCTTATTGCCCATTTTTTAGCCTCTCTGGCATTTCCTCCATGATCAGGGAAAGGAGATGGCATGCAAATTAATCAATTCCTTCTCTTATTCACTGTAACTCAGCGATCTGTGCCCCCCTCAGCCTCCAGTGACACCCTAAGTGAGAACATGCTATTTGTGCTCACAGTTGGATGTAAACATTTATCTGCATTATTGGGAAATGAAGTAGTCACATAAATTAACTTAAATTAGATGTCAAGAAAAGCCTCATAAAGACAGTGACATCTAAGCAAAAGCCTGGAAAAAGTGAAGCTACATGGTGATTTAGGGAAGAGCATTTTAGGTTGAAGGAAATGTGGGTGCAAAGGTCCTCGGGTGAATCCTGCCTGGAAAAGCTGGTCAATGTGACTGAAGCTGAGTTAGCGAAGGGAATAGGAAAAGAAGTCAGAGAAGAGGGATTGAGTGTGATTCTGGGGGTACTCTTTAATCTCTAAGTATGGTCTGTGGTTCTTATTCTCAATGAGCTATGATTCTACTAGAAGATTCTGATAGAGGAATGATGAGGTCTGAATTATGCTTCTACAAGGTTGTTACGGAACAGTGATGAGGATGTATTGTACGAGAGCAGACATGGGTCAGGAGGCTATGAAATACCTGGTAGAGATGATGGTGTCTGGAGCCAGAGCAGCCATGAAGCAGAGGAGTCAGGACCAAGTTCAAGTCCTGGGCCTGAGCAGCTAGGCTGCTACTCACTGAGAAGTGGACATAATGAAAACAGTAGGATGCAGAGTTGGGGGAGAAGATGGAGAGAGAGTTCATGCCAGGGGAGATGGTTAAGACACAGGAAATCTGAGTTTGCCTTTCAAAGGACAGACCCAGGCGGGAGAAGCTGTAAGTTTTGAGAGACTTTGTTTTTAGATTAAAAACAGTATTTATTGCCATAACATTGCTTTGAGAGACTTTGAAGAGAGCAACAAAGAGTAAAGGCGAACAGAGCTGTCTATTGCTCAGTAATCACATGCCACCATCTTCCACACTAGTTGTTCCTTCTGTTAAGGGTGTTCTTTGGAGACAGCCTTCTTGAATGAGGAGGCATAAAACCCTGTAATGACACAGGTCTGGAGCAAAGGAGATGATCACCTCTGTTAAAGAAAGTGCTACAACCAAGGAGCCAGGATAGCAGCTCCACAAACTCAAGGACAAGAGGTCATCAGACGTGCTCAGACCTGCTATAAAGCCACACCTGAATATCTAAGATATCTAAGCAAAAAAAAGAACAATGAGTCAAACACCAAATAGTAAATTGCAGGGAAAGGGAGGTAGTGATAGGGTGTGCCCCTCCCTCCTGTTTAAGATTGCAGATTTCAAGGACAGGTAATGTTAAAATGGGGGAATGACCTTAGCTGGAATTTCCCTTCAGGGGGTGCAGGGGGAAGAAAGAAGTGAAATAGTCAAGGTGAAACATTTCCTGGAAGGCGGGAAATCAGGGTATATAAAGGGTGTGCAAACAAAGAAGGAGTGTTCGTTTCAGGATTCAATTGGATTGGGATTCCAATATGGAGAGGAGATGGGAATCGGCCATCTTGTAAAGATGTGAGCCATGTGAGCTTGGTCATGTGGCCACCGAGGGCCTGCAACCCTCGGCTGGCCCAGGCTGGCAGCATGTGTGCTGAAAGCAGTTAAGGAGTTTGCAGATTTGAACTCCGTGTTGGAGTTTGCTTTGCTGAGTTTGATTTGTGTCTGAAAGAGGCCGTGCAAAAGTTAGGCCTGAG
>PVHY01011522.1:0-47643 GCA_004024945.1 Uropsilus gracilis
GGCGAGGGGGGTGGCTCCCAGGGGCGGCGGAGGTGGCGTGTGGTGAGCGGGTCCCTCCCAGGGGCTGGACTGAAAAACATTCTTATTTAGCAAAATGTTGAAGCTTGGAGGTACAGCGGAGATTCCTTGAGGGTCAAGTGAGTTGACAGTTTTGATGAATTTGAACGTTTCTTCAAGTCTGGAGATGCTATGAGGATAGGAACTAGATAGGTCCCGCTCAAGTTCATACCTTTAAGTGTAGAATATGTATACAACAGACTGTAAGAAAAATACATACAGATAATCTATGTGCAGCTCCCACAATGTGACTTATCAACAGTAAAATGCCAGTGTACAGATGATAGCAAATAATCTAAATTTGAAAAATGTGCTCGAGGCAAGTCAATCATTTTAACAGCGAATCAAACAAAAATGTGCTAGAAAACAAGTAATCATAAAACGTATGTCAGAATTTTTAAAAAAGTGATTTAAAGATGACTAATATCTCCCTTTATATATTCCTCCGATGCGTATTCACAGTAGTGTTCTGCTTGCAGAATATGTATCTAAACGGGCCTTTTCAGATGGAGCCAATGTTAGTTATTCCAAACATGGCACCTGTACCTGGTAAAGTTATGAAAATCCTAGAAGTGACAATATCAATAGAGTCACTCCAAATTCGTCCACAAATTACAACATTATGATTCGTCTATATTTTCCTTAATGCTAAATATAAAACCGTTTATTCAGAAACAAATGGCAATCGTGGGCAATTAATATGCTAATTCCATCACTGTCTTCACCAATAGCAAAGAAAGAGATTTCCTCCACACCAGCTCATCCTCTGGACCATTTCAGAGAGAGCCAGGCTATCACCGTGTGGTTCTGTTCCCTAAACATTAGGCCGTTCGTGTACAATACAGTCATCTACTGATGCTCAAGCTCCAAGGTCTGGCGGCACTCACAAGGCTTTACCGAGTGGGAAGACTATATCCAACAGGACCAAAATGTTGCAGGGAAGTGACATGAAGAAAAGGGGTGTGGTTCGAAGACAGACAATGAGGTAGAACTTAGGCCACAACAGCTACAGTAAATTGTTCCTGGTCATGTTTTCAATGTTTCCTAATAGTTTCCAATTATTTTCAGTTATTTCATTTTCCTCTAAAAGACAGATGACTTGTCTAACATTGCCACTTAATTGTGTAAGGGGGCAAACGTTTCCTCTTATTTTCTAGTCAAACTGACTGTAGACATTGCTTTTGTCCTTGATCTTAAAGTTTATGTTTATGTATTCACGCTGTTTTCAATGCCTATATAGTGGTAAGTATTGCTAGGATACCTTTGAAGTGATTTCACCTTGAGGTTTCCGTTTGTTCTGTAAACAACAACAACAAAATCACCAACAGCCTTAAATAGGCTACTCTGATTAATGTTTTATATATATGTATATATACATATATATAGACTATTATAATGCCATATCTTAATTTCTTCCTGTTAGATAAATACATCAGCACATCTCAGCTTGTGCATTAGACTTATTCTAGGGGAGTGTTCATATCAACACCCATAGGGTAGTGGAATCAGAATAAGCAAGATACATAAATAAGCAAAATACACAACAGGAAAGAGGAACAGCAGCTTACCCTCCTCAAAAAAAAAGTTATTCAATTTAAAAGATGGGAAGGATTTCTCTAAAGAATCAAGAGAAATGTCATTGGCCCCAAATTAAAGAATGGCATTACTGCAACTGATCCTTTTTGAATCAAGCCATATTTCCTGGCCAGCGCTGGTTAGATGCTTCTTCTGAATGTTTGCTCCAAGTCTCTGGTGACACTCTGCCAAAGAAGACAGAGACTCTGTCATCCAGATTCTCCGTGTCACCGGGCCTCTGAGAGGTGACTGCTTGCCTTAGAGAGGAAGGGCTAGGAAGTCGCATCCGGGGAGGGAGGGCGGGAGGCCACCCACCTTGGCGAGTTTCTCTAATCAGTGGGCAGGGGTGCCCGTCTGTGGAGGGTCAGTGCTAGTGAGTTTGGCAAGTGGGGATTTGGTGGGATTTCAGGACTGAGCTACCTCTTAGGCTAGAACTGGTGCAGTGAACAACGTGACCAACTGCACGATGGCTTCCACACGGTGAAATAATGTGTCCGTTAGAAGAAGGAGACAGAGGGAGACAGGAAGGAGCGCAGAAGACAACAGCACGGCCAGCAGCAGACCAGCAACTACCTCGTGCCCGAAGGAAACAATTCCCTGAAAGAACGACAGCCCTCTTGCAGAAGGCCTGCTAGAAACACTCCGGTCACTCTTGAAAAGAACGTGTGTGTGGACACTCATATAACGTCCCTTTTTGCTGTGGACCGCGTTACTTGAACGGTCCACGTTGCCCTGCAGAGGCCGTACAGAGCAGACTTCACAAACCTCAGCGTTTTCTCAGGAATGCGGATTTCTGCTGGAAAACAGAGAGGAGGATCGCTTTTCTTTCCAAGGCAGCTCTGTTGCCCATCTAACTTCTCAGCCCCTTGCCCTGCTCACGACTGGAACTGCCTCTGATGCCAGCAGGTCAGTACCTGAGGCAGCTGAAGCGTCCATCCCCGGCCAAGTGAAGATGCTGCAGCTTTGGGTCTCGGAAGCAGGGATGTCCCTAAGTGCACCTCGCAGGACGGCCAGGACCGGGGGGGCCAGGGCCTGCTGGACAGGGTTCAGGTCCGGCAGACATTGGCAGCGCCAGGGACACTTGAAAACTAAATTACTTCTCAACTTCCCCCTTCCACCTTCAAGACTAATTCAATTTCCCTTCTGTTTGATCATCAATTAAGTAGAATTACTGTCCTACCTCGCAGTGCTCTGTGACAAGCTAACAAGCTATATTTACTATAGACAGTCAATATTTGAAGGCAGTCTTCCCATGAATAAGATGTAATTATCAAGCGTAAAGGCAAATATAGAATAAATTATGTCTATGTCATTGTTGTGGGAAGTTCTTTGTAGCCATAGATGAGAACTAAAGGCAAACAAAAAACATAAAATGCATATGTAGCATGATATGAGGTGCAAAAATTTCATTTCTCACCTTTATTTTGTTTTTGCACTATTTTGATATATGCATTAATTGATGCAATTAATCTCTAATAAATCTTTCATCTTGAAAGCTTTGGTTTAAATGTTTGAGGTTTTATACTATTACTACTACCTTTGGAAATAATGCAATGCATTCTTAAAATTTATGTATCAAAGATATTAGAAGAACATATAAAATAATGGAAAATATTTTACAGCTACTCAGGATAATTTTATATTTTACATATGCACAGCAGCAAATATTTGCAGTTTGTAATTCGTTAGAATCAAGTTTGTAAGTATTTTCGAAGCATATACACTTAGGTGCGTTTATACTGTCTACGCAGCTTTTGTAATTCAAAGGCATCTAATTTGACACCCTTTAGACATAAGGTCAAGTCTTGAAGTGGCTGCAATTCTTCTCTCAGACTCCAAGTCCTTGTTTACAAAATGGATGTGGTGATACCTTCATCACTGGTTACTTGGAGGTTCAAGAATCAGAAACAACGGGTCAATCAGCCACAAGAACGAGGCTTTTAAGGACATTTAATTCAATGTCTTTAAAATATGAATATAAAGAGCAAAAGTTGGCAGAGTGGTTCAGAGAAAAGCACTAAAGAAAAGATGCCATCCAATAACTGACTACATTCAGTCGATACCATTAAAATATGATGCTATACTGTTCACAACAATGTTTAATTACCTAGCTAGAAAATATGGACTACTAATAAACGAGAAACCGTTTTTCTGTTTTCTGACTTTTCACATGATTACTGGCTAGTGTTTTATTTGAAATATCAACACCTGTGTCTTTATACATGCTCCTGTTTCTCAAGACTCCAAATTTCCCTGCAGAGAAACGCAGCACTTGGATAAATACATGCTTGGACAAAAACAAAGGCCATGGAAAAAAAGACCCACACCCGCACTGTTCATTGCTTTTTTCTCCTATGTCACAGACCCATAAGATACAGGAAACCTTGTGTTTATTAACTTCTCTTCTGTCGCTCCAATAAAGGCCCAGAAATGTCTCATCTTGTACGTGCAGTGACTTAAAATATATCGAGATCTCAGTAACCAGCAGTTGGCCAGCTGTAGAAGAAAACATGAGCCCATTTCATTTCTTCATTAAAGATTGTTTTCTTAGAAACACTTAGCATGAGAACGGGATGTTTTCCCACTCTAAGGCTCTACTGAAAGCTTACAATGGCATTTTGAAGTTAAGGTGACAAGAGTCCAGGGTATGTTAAATCCCAGAAGAATTACCTTTTTTTACCAAATAAATCTATCATCAATTATCTTTATGGGAGTAAGTTATTGCTATAAATAACCATACTTTATTTTAAATTTCTGGTTTTTGAATGGATATTTGTGGGACAGTGTCTTCATAAACATGGATGTGACTTAGTAAAATGTCACCAAATATTTTTCTTTAACAGTCAGCATACTGCACTGCTAATTGCACATTTCCATGATCTATTTTATTGCCATATTCAACATATTACTTATTATCTCACAGTATTTCATTTAACTATAAAAATTTATTGCTTTTCTGAGTCAAACTGTGACCAATTTTTAAGGACCAGTTAACAATTGCTTTATTCCATTTTAATAATATAGGATTATTAGAACATGTTATTATATAAAAGGAATACCTTTTTTTGCACAGCATAAACTATGGACAGTTTGCTATCTTGAGAGGGAGGGAGGGACGGAGGGAGCATGGATGGAGGGAGGGATGGTTGGATGGATGGATGCAATATAAGCAGAGACAGAGGGGAACACTAGAAAAAAAAGCTTTTCAGATTATTTTCAAAGCAAACCATCAAAAATTGAACAATTGCCTAAAAACAAGAGCACAGGACTAGATGGCTTTACAAATAAATTCTACCAGACATTCAAAGATGAAATAATGCCTGTATTACTAAAGCTTTTTTAAAAATTGAGAAAGAAGGAAAACTGCCAAATGTATTCTATCAAGCAAACATCACACTCATACCAAAACCAATAAAGACAACACCAAGAAAGGAAACTATAGACCAATTTCCCTAATGAACACAATGCAAAAATTTTAAACAAAATTCTAGCAAATTGAATCCAACGATGCATAAAAAGCATTATTCACCATGACCAAGTGGGATTTGTCCCAAGGGCACAAGGGTGGTTCAAAATCTGGAAATCAATGAACATAATACACCGCATCAACAAAAAGAAAAACAAAAACCACATGATATCAATAGATGCAGAGAAAGCATTCGACAAAGTCCAGCATCCATTCATGATAAAAGCCCTTGAAAAATTGGGGGTTAAAGGAACTTTCCTCAAAATAATAAAAGCCATCTATGACAAACCTTTGGCAAATATCATCCTAAATGGGGAAAAGCTAAAATCATTCCAGTTAAGATCTGGAACCAGGCAAGGATGCCCACTCTCCCCACTACTCTTTAACATTGTACTGGAAGTTCTAGCTACAGCGATAAGGCAAGAGAAAGGCATAAAAGGGATACAAATAAGAAGAGAGAAACTGAAACTACCTTTATATGCTGATGACATGATTCTCTATATAGCTAACCCAAAAAAATCCACAGGAAAATTACTTGAAATAATAAACGAGAAATTAAAAAAGCCATCCCATTTACCATCGCACCAAAAAAAAAAAAAAATGCCTGGGAATAAACCTAACAAAACATATGAAAGAACGATACAAAGAAAACTTTAAAACACTGCTAAAAGAGATAGAAGCAGACATAAGGAAAAGAAAGACATTCCCTGTTCATGGATTGGAAGAATTAACATCATTAAAATGGCCATCCTACCAAAGTAATTTACAGATTCAATGCAATCCGACAAAAATCCCAATGACATTCTTTAAAGAGATAGAACAAAAATTACAGAAATTCATATGGAATAACAAAAGACCTCGATTAACAAAATGTCTCCCAACCAGAAAAAAAGAGAACAGAGGTATTACAATTCCAAACTTCAAACTATACTACAAAGCCATAATAATTAAAAAGCTTGGTACTGGTACAACAACAATCAGACCAATGGGACAGAATTGAGAGCCCAGAAATAAAAAAACACACATACATATATAGTCAACTAACCTTTGACAAATGAGAAAAATACTTACATTGGAACAACAATAGCCTCTTCAATAAATTATGCTGGGAAAATTGGATTAAGACCTGCAAAAAATGAACCAAAACAAGGACACCCTGTACAAAAGCCAATTCAAAATGGATAAAAGACTTAAATGTCAGACCTGAAACTATAACATACATAGAGGAAAACTTGGGCAAAATCCTTCATGAAGTACATCTCAGAAATCCCTTTTTGGACACATCTACAAATGGCAAAAAAAATGAAGGAAAACGTAAACAGATGGGACTGCATCAAACTAAAAAGCTTCTGTACAGCAAAAGAGACAACAGAAAAAAACTAAAAGAAGTCCAATGGAATGGGAAAAAAATTTTTGCCCTCCATAAAATGATAAGGGTTTAATAACAAAGATCCACAAGGAACTCACACAACTATACAAAGGCAAAACAAGAAACCCAATCAAAAAATGGGGAGAAGAACTAAAAAGACACTTCTCCAAAGAGGAAATACAAATGGCCAACAGGCACATGGAAAATTGCTCAACATCACTAGCAATCAGGGAAATGCAAATCAAAACCACAATGAGATCCCACCTTACACCAGTGAGAATGGCCCACATTCAAAGAACAGGCAATAACAAGTGCTGGCGAGGATGTGGAGAGAAAGGAACACTACTACACTGCTGGTGGGAATGTAAACTGGTCCAGCCACTATGGAAAGCTGTGTGGAGGACGTTCAAACTACTGAAAATGGAACTACCATTTGACCCAGCAATTGCTCTTCTGGGAATCTACCCAAAGGAGACCTCAACGCTTGTACAAAGGGACACCTGTGCTCAGATGTTTACTGCAGCACAATTTATAATTGCAAGGACATGGAAACAACCCAAATGCCCCAAAACAGACTAATGGATGAGAAAAGATGTGGTCAATATACATAGTGGAGTATAGTACTCATCAATTAAAAACAACAAATTAGATGAATTTATGGAAACATGAATGGACCTAGAAGAAATCATATTAGCAGAAACAAGTAAAAAAAAAAAAAAGACACTACATGGTTTCACTATTATATGGGATATAGGGAAAAAAATAAACAAAAGCCATGAGGAAAAGTAAAAAACAGTTAACCACCAAACAAGCAAGAAAACTTGGGGCGGGGGGAAAGAGGAAGAACGGTGTGTGTGTGTGGGGGGGGGGTGAATCCCTGGGATTACAAAGATGTGAAATTTATATATAATTAGATTTTGTAAAAAGATTCAACTCATTAAAAAAAGACAAGCAAACTTTCTTACTAAAATTTAAAAGTTTGGTTTGTTTTTACATTTAAGAGAAATATGCATTAATTGGGTCAAAACAGGGTCAAAACTTATCGTAAGATTAGTAACTAGGAAGATTATCTCCTCTCAGCCATTTTAGTTAAATGACATAATAATAATATCAAAATAGTTAAAATCTCATTCTCTCTGACCTAAATAGAGCTGGATACAAGAAATGTTTAATCAATATTGATAATTATCAGTTCTCGATTCCTCAACTGCACCTTTCCAGGCAAATGAAAACATTCTGTTAACTGGAAGATATGGTAGAGGAGAGAACTTTTTTATTTTTTATTTTAAGAATAGGGTTTTTTACCCTAGAATAGGGATTTTTAATATGCTTTAATTTACAAATATCACAAATATCAAAGATTCTTAGCTTGGAAACAACCTGGGGAGAATATTAATTTCCAAGTGCAGGATGTTTCTGACAATGAAGCACTGAAACAAAATATATAATATTGTTAAAAACATGTCATTATATATTAAGCTGAAAACTCTTTCTTTTCATTGCTAGCTTGATTCAGAGTCCTGTTCTTTGAAACAGAGTTTGTTTCAATCCTCCTTCCTTTGTGATAATCCTTTTCAACAGCTGAAAACATGCATATCAACCCTTCCTCATTCTTCTTTCTCCAAACTCCACATCACCAACTTCTTTTTTTATTTTCCAAGTGATAACTTTTCACCCAATTACCTCTAATTGGCAGTGTTTCTCTTTAAGATTAATTCTGACCAGAACAGAACAAAGCTGTAACCAGAAAGCAGTTCTCTCTTAGAATACTAACATTTTTAAGAGCTGAGTTTCATCTTTACTGAATTAAACCAATCTAAACCTCCTTTTTGACTTTATTTTTTATCTTGTCTTTAGTTTTCTAGATGATTTTTATAGGACTGATTTTCCCTTTGTTGACAAATGGTTCCCATAGGACCTGTTCTCTAGAAAGACAATAAAATGACAGGTATCACAGAACAGCTAAAGCTCAAACTTATTCAGTACTAATTTACTTTTTTGCAAATAAAAGTACTAACTTTTATTTAATTACTTTTATGTAATTGCTTATAATTACTTGTTATATCCCAAAGTTAAAAAAAAGTAGTATACTAACTAAATTGAATGCAAACACTAAAACCCTGCTTGCTTCTTAGATGACATGAAAAAGTTTAAAATTTGATGACATAATGAATTTTGGAAGGAGTACTCTTACTTATTTAGATTCCCACTATGACTTATTTATTTAGATTCCCACTACTCCATTTCAAAAGCTCTGGCAAAGTGACAATGGAATCAAAATAAAACGTCAAAACCAAGTCCTCACTCCATCAAGTTTTCTTAATGGATGCTCACGTCTTTGTTTTCTTACAAGACAACCAAATCCCAGTCTTCGTTTTTTCTTACAGTTTCTGGAGCTGATCTTTCTCAGGGGCATCGTTAACTCCCTTCATCTGCATAATTTTTGTTTTAGTCCACAGAGAGCTTCCTTGACCCACATCCGTCAAAATTATTAGCTGGAATTGCCACATAGACACTCAATTTTCTATCTCCAACCTGATCTACAACTCACATCCACTTGTCTGCAAATGAGTCCTCAGTCACCCAACCCTCACATCTTCTCAGTCTGGATAAATAACCCCTCTTGATAGCTGTTAGGCAAATGCCATGGTGCAGTTACCTAAGTACTAACCATCGGCAACATCCTTTATCATCCTCACTTCATCTCATCGCAAATCTATCAGCAAAAGTCTAAAAATAAATTAAATCATAATGTGTTGCTTTCAAAACCTACCTATATGCTCATGCAAAAGCAAAGTTCCTTGTGTTGATGTACGTGAACTTCTTTCCGACCAGTTGCCTGAATTTATTTTTTTCTGGTTTTCCCTCACTCATTCTTCTGGAGCACATTAACCTGCCTGAGGCCATTTAGATCTGCCATCACTTATGCACCAGGAAAATCATGGCTAGCGCCATCACTTCCTTCACTTCTCTGAGCTAATATAACCTCAGCAGAGAATCCTTCTGCGATCCCCCAGAAAAAGTCAACTAACAGGAACAAAAATAACCCCAATTCCAACAGTCTCTGCCCCTATATTTCTGATCAATTTCTTCTGAAAGTAGCAGCACTTCAAAATACTATTCTTGTTTGTTTGCTCTTGCACGAGTATTATTTCCATTCTGTTAGAAAGATGACGTAAAAGGACCCGGGGTTTAAAATTTCTAATGAATGCCACCTTTATGTATGCTTTATGACAGGCGTTACCTGGAATATGTCAGACATAGCAGTCTGTATGATCAAAACTGTTTCTCAGGAAGTTCCTCAGCAAAGGCCAAAAGGCAAATCAGCACAAGCAATTGTGTAAGAGAAAAAACAATGACACCCAGCTACCTACCCAAGATGAATGCAGGGAAATTTTAGCGTCTTTAGGTGACCCGATTTTAAATCACTCAGAACACTTTCTATGTTATGCATTTAATATTTTGCTCTGTTTCATTTCTTTGAAAATGTCTGTGATAATAACTGTGAAATTAACATCAATGCTAATGAATGTTGAAGGGGCTATTTCCACATAAAATAAAAGAACAATTGTCTCTACTATATCAATTTAACTTTCAGAAACAAATGCTTTTATGGGTTTAACTTAAACTAAAGCCAATAAAATGACATGTGCTATTTGGAACATGATACTGCAGTTTCATAATTACTCCAATTTTAACACAAATTATTTAAATAGTAAAGAAAACTTTTATCACTTGTATTCTTTTCCTTAATTTGATTTTTCTAGAAGACAGAATTCTTTTCATGACACTTTAAATATTCATAAGAAATAGTTAGCCGATTTCATTCTTTGAAAAGCTTTAAATTAGAAAAAAACAGGTATTGCATAATGTGTTTTGCTATAATAATTATCAAGCAATTAAATTCTACCTATGTATGATGCATTTCAAGTCTCTTCTAAGATTCTGTTTATTCTCATTTCTCATGCAGCTAAATATTAGTAAAAGTTAATTAAGGCACTGCCTCTTTTTCAAAAAAAATTATAGCAAAAACTATCAAAATTAATACATGCTCTGAAACTTCTTCAATTAAATTTAAGATTATTCTCCTTAAGGACTAAATTAACTTTAGAAGCCACTTAAAATTCAAAGCGTAATCGTATATGCATGAAACACAAAGATTTTAATTGTTATAATTCTTATAAAAAACTGGAATCCATAAGAATGTTTCTTTCTTACCATGTCATTGTCATTGCTCTGTACTCACAGTCTGTTCATTTATTTATTTATGTATTTATTTATATCTAAAGTAGTGGTTTATCCAAAGATATTCATGTTACTTTTTCTTCTAATACAATGCGCCCTCTGATAAAAGTCACATGGAGATGAAGGACTACACAGTCTTACTTTACTCAGAGGAATTTAATATATGTGAATAGTAGCCCAAGGAGTAAGAGATTTTTATTTTTATAGTTGTGTTTTTTTGCTTTTTTTAATTTATATATATTTTAATATATATACATGAATATTTATGTACCCATAGTTTAGATGAACAGTTTAGTTCTTGTTCCTGTCTAATTGTTTTTCTCATACACATTCATAGAATTATTAAACAGGAATTTAACACTATCACTGCATATGTAACTGTCCTAGAAATAAATTACAAAACAAATATTATTTAAGGCAGTTCACGACAGATTTGATCCTGCCAGGCACATGTGAATGCATATGATCTGCTTCGTCTGACCCTAATGGTATCAAACTAGATGCCTGTGTGGTAGTAGCGACTGGGAGTCTAAGAGCAACAGAAGGAAAAGACATGTCTTTCCTCATTCAAGTCTGGGCCCTGCTAGACTTTGTGCTTGTGCTTATTTCCCAGCCTTTGATTTCATTCTTGATTATTGATGTCTTTCAGCTTAACAATACCCACAGCCCTCGGACCAACTGATTATTGACGTCTTTCAATAAAATGATGCAATGTACCAAATCACATGATTGTATGTGCACATACATACGTGTGAGAAAGAGAGAGAGAGAGAGAAAAGAGAGACTGATGAGTTGTTGATCACTATGTTTTTACCCACAGCTTTGAGAATATAGGGGTTTTTATCTTCTTCCAAACAGGTCATCAGGAGAACTGTAATGTGGCAATCTGTTCTCATTAACTCTGTTGGAGTGTTCTGAAGACACCAGAGAGGATTAAATGACCTGGAAAACTCAGCCTATGGAAAAGTCTATTGTACTCATCTCTGTTATTTCAACTGCTACGCTTCACTGGAATCTTAGAACAATATGATCTGCTCTGGTGACATACAAACACAAAGGTCATTTTTCACTTTATTCCAAGTAAATCTGTATTCCTTTATACTTTGCAATCCTTGTATTAGCTTGATAGCAAAACTAAAATATTATTAAATATTTTATAATTAAATAATATTACAATAATTATTCAGTTATAGCAGGATGTAGTGATGTAATATATAATTTTATAAATTGATGTACACCAGGATGTAGTGATGAAATATATAATTTTATGAATTGATCCATTTGAGAAAGACGGGTTGTATGAGATTATAGACTAATACAGATACTTTTGTAGATTAAGTCTGTGTGGTAGTTATTAAAGCAAGTCTTGCCATGATTTCATCATTACACAAGCTATAAGAAATGCTGAGTACTTATAAATAAGTACTCCAGACAACCTCAATAGGCTTCTTCATTTTCTAGAGACCTGTCTATCCCATCAGATATGTAAGCAAAGCTTAGGTTTGTGTGTACATGTACGTGTGTGCGCGGGATGCTTAAATCACACAAAAACAAAAACTTTATACTAAAATTAATGCTTCTTTTTTATTTTCTCCACCATATCCTAAGCAACTTAGCTAAGAAAAAAAATTTATGAAGTAAACACATTAAATCTTCCAATGTAGTGTTTAAGTAAAGGCATAACTGTTACAGTGGCATTTGCAATCATGGCAACAGAATAGACTAGACTAGCAAAGGCTCAGTTGTCACTGTCTACAGTTTAAAGGCTCCCGGAGAACTTTTAGTGGGCAATGTTTTATGTCATCCACACACGTGCTAAACACCACAGCACAGAGAGAGGCAGCAAATTCTAGATCACAATGAAGGAAACACTAAACTTTATCTTCATAGGAAAAGGAAATGCTCTTATGCTAAATGAAATGTTTCACCATGAAATAATACTGGATTTTTGAAAACGACTCTCTGGAAGTTTACTAAAGGAAAAATACTACCACTTGGAAAGCAACTGCAGTGGAATTACAGCTGAAATTCGAATTAGTTAATACATCATGTGTGAACTGCAAGGGCTTCCTACTTCCTGATTTTGACTTACCGGCACTGAGGATGGTAGGTCATCAACTGAAGTTTACTTACACTCTGTCAAGGCATGATTGTGAGAACACTATATGTTTGATCTCCCTCCCTCCCTAATAAAAGCTCACAGAGTAGTAAGGGGAAAATTTAAATATGGAGGATAATTTGCAAATTAAATTTACCCATTAGCATAATATATATTGGGAATATATTCCACAACAGTTTGTCATGGGAAACAAGAATAAAATATTGATAATTTCAGGTAATATTTGTGGTACTTCATTTCCTACATGTGAAAAAGTAATACTTGACCTTGATATTGAACTTTAAGGAAAATGGGGGGGGGCAGAATTTGCAAGATAGAACTAATAATAAAGAGATGCCATATAAGGTTAATAATGACAGGGGAGTTAGAGGTGAGTGACATGCATACTTAGGGATAATGAGCTGCCAAGAATGAGAGAACCATAAACTATTACTGGATAGCAGCTGTGTCATTTAGCCACCGGTGAGTAACACACCATCCACAGTCTCAGTACTTATATATAAGTTTTAATTCTATTGCTCAAATTATTTACTATATACATCTATTATCCCTAGGGTGGGCAGCTGGGGTTCAAATCATTAAGGGTAAGCCCGACTGAGATGGATCACCTATTGTGTTACCCAACAGAACTCTTCTTCTTTGGACGATGGGGAAACAGGAGCGGGGTTAGTGGGAGGCAGCAATCTATCTTAACGCCTGGACACATATGCCTCAGTCAGTTGACCAGAGTAAATCACTTGGCACAGTCTTGATTCAAAGGATAGAAGAATTCAGGGTTTTATCACTCATACTTGGAAATCACGAATTCTATGCCAAATAGTACAGATACAGAGCGATAAAGAACAATGTTGGCATCTATCACACTTTTAAAAGGCAAGTTCAGGAAGTTTTTATATAGCGGGTCCATAATAATAGCAATTGCCAACATCAGAGTCTGTCTTATTGTATATGTAAAAGAACTATTAAAATGTTGGGTCCCAAGATGTCACACCATAATCTTTCTTAAAGAAAAGTCACATCAGCCACACTGCTCATTTACAGACTGCCTTTCCTGCCTAAAACTAACATTCTCTATGCCAGGGTGATAAGATCATCACCAACATTTTCGTCCAACCCTTTAAAATGCTGCCTTTTAAATGTGCTAAATCTAAATGGAGGGATTTATGTTTTGAACAGCATGCGGGATATACAGTTTTGATTATTCTATGGAGAACCTTTTCTTACCAAAACAATTTATGCTACAGCCCATCCTGTCATCGTTGTTCTCCTTGAGTCCACCACTTGCTCATCAAGATTTTCTACAGATGCAGACAGTCTCAGATCTGTTTTCTACTCCAGAGTTTCACCACAGGAGTAAAACCCACCCCATTAACATACTGTTTTCTGTGTAGTTAGATCAAAATAACACCAATGGGGAATCAGGATGGCTTTGATATTAAGCATGCTCACCTATGAAGATGATACACCTGTGTTACGGAGTTTTTTAGGCTTTTACACACATTTTTATGCCTATTTGTTTCTCTTTGCTTCTTTATCTGTCAAAATTAGAGTTTCATATGAAACTCATGGTATTTCAAACAGAAAGGGATTTAGGATTTAGGTGCCTATAAACTCTTAGAAGGGCTGATGGAACCAATGTCAGGGAAGACCACTGTTAAATCTCAGATAATTGCCAGCTTTCAAAGAGCTGGAAATTGTAAAACTACAGCTAATTACCAGCACACATCGCAGCTCTCAGCATGGAGACGTGGAATACTAGGAAGAGCATCTGGGGCGACTATATCTGGACAGGCAATGATAAGATTTCAGATGCGCTTACTCCTTTGCTATCTTGGGTCTTTATCTGAGTGGCTCCTAATTCTGAATCTTGTTGGCAAATCTACTGAGAAATGCAGTTATCTGGCATCTAAAAGCTCTAAAGACAGGACAAAACAAGAAAGAGGAAATAATGTTTTGAGCCGACAAAAACTATAGGACAGTTTTAATCAGTTTATAAACCATGCATGGGAGGTTTTTTTATTATCATTATTATCACTCTAACTTCTAATCACTTAGAAAAATGAGTCACTTTTCCGTTATTCTTAGATTCTACAACAGTCCCAGAATGCAAATATAACTGATACCACAAAAGGGTCTAGTTTATGTTTTCATGACTATCTCCTCTCTTCCTCCTCCCTCCCTCCCTCCCTCTTTTGTTGCCTATATTTTTCTTTCCCCTCTTTCTTCTTCCTCCCTCCTTCCTGCCATCTCACCTTTTCTTCCTTATCTTTTTTCCTTTCTAAAATAAGTTCTTACAGACTCTTAATAAAGGTTTAACTTACTCAGTGATGAAATGGCAATATACTCATTCTATCATAATAACAATTATGTTAAACATCTTCTAGATACTACATTCCAAGCATATGTCAGCACACATGTGTTTGTGTGTGTGTGTGTCTGTGTAGACAGATAGACTGATATTTAACTTCAGCTTCACAAATCCCTGCAAAATGAGAAGTTCTTCACTTTTAAAGATGAAGGGATCTTGACATCGAAAACAATTAAGATAATCGCCCAAATTTCCAGTGCTGGCAAATTTACAACATAGATTCAATACCGAGGGTGCCTTATTCCAAAGCCTGTAATCTTCCCCTTTGTCAAAATCACCTCAATTCACTTAGCAAATGTAACAGTTTTTAGGGGAAAATTCATTGGTGGCTGATCATGTGTCTGTGTCTGTCTCAGCTCCATCCTGTATACTAGACTCCGTGCAGAAAGACGAATATGATTCAGAGTCACTCGCACACAGAGCCAGACCTCCTCGTGCATCTGGGAGGTCACCTTGATGTGTTGAACACCCAGGTGAAGGGTTTCTACTGCTGGCATGTACATGAGATGAAACAGGAACTTGATGATGTTCGAAAACTGCTCCAGAAAAGTAATTTGGTTTTTGTTGTTATGTTCGGCCTGCCTGGCAGTTAAAGGCATGAGAGAGCGTGAACCCGCAGGGGCGCCAACGCACACTTTGTTTCCAGGGCTTCTCACAATAGACGTGTTCGGTCAAGTTATTATTTGCAGGGCAAGTGTCATACACAAAGCATTTCCATGAATTCACAGGAATCTAAATACCTGAATACTTACAATCAGTGATACCTTGTGCTATGCTACTAAAATACGGGCACTGTCATATTAGCTCACTGATACTATTCACTTTCTACGCCATTTTTGCTTTAGGCCAATCAGTTTCATTTCATATTCCTAGGAAATTTAACTTGAGAAATACTAATTGGACAACATGTTCTTATTAATAAGCGGATATTGGAAATAACCACTCAAAGCTATTTCAAACCGTCCTCTAAAGTGGAAGATAGAGATAAATGCCATCCAAGAAATTCATACAACTTAAAGTTCTACAATATTTCACACCCACTGATCTATTACTTATTTCGTATCAGTGCAGATATATATTATATTGTACATATGATAAAGCATTAGCTTATAAAATAGTTTATAATTGTGCATTGCATGTGCTAATATTGCATCACAAAATTTTACAAATGGGAAAATGAACGCCTCCATCGCACACAAGTCAGCATGAACTAAGATTTGCTATTGAATTATTGAATAATCTTGGAAGGAACAGTTCCGCCTTCCTCCCTGACACTGAGGAAATGTATGCTTTCAGTGGTTTGGACACACAAGGCCTAACGGCGATGGGGACACTTGAGCTTTTAGAAAGAGAGCTCCAAAATTCAGCCAAAGCTCCATGCAACTTCCACGTTACTGCAAGCGGTGACAACATTTTAAGGGCCGCACCGTAACGACACGGCTAGCACCGACGGCACACACACTACAACTAATGCATGGAAATGTTTCCTTTCATTTCAAACCTCTATGCAATTTTCAAGACCACTAGTGATGAAAATTAATATTTTCCAAATTGGCAGAACTCCCGCTCTATTGTGCTTCCTGTAGTTCTCAAGAGCTGCACACGGCGATGCTAGAGGAGAGGCTGATTTCTTCCTTGTTGGGTGATAAGAATTCTGCCAAATCCTGAAAAATCCATCAACCTCGAGCCTCAGAGGCTCTTCTCTAATGGAAAGCAACCCTTTCTCTTGGCAGTGAGCCGGCGCTCACCAGACAGAGCAACGGAACGTATTGAGTGAACCACTTCATTCTCAGAGGCTGAACTCAGGGTCTCTTTTAATAGATGTTGCCTCTTATTAGGGTTGGAATTTAGTTTATTGTATCCAGATGAAGCTGTCAGTATCTCCCCTGGATGCTTTCAGTAGCCGTAGTGACAGATGAGGTGCAAGTGCATGAATGAAATGGAACTTTATTTAAAGTGGCATTGTGAGTCCACTCTCATCAGAGTCATCAATTCTAATTCACTTATGTCTTTTTGGAGTGCTCAGTCTGTCTCATTTGTTTCAATTGCTTCCGATTCTACCAATATGCTTTTCAATTAGTTGGGCAGGGCACTAAGAAGAGTGGCATAACAAGAGTGAGCTCTGCTCCTCCAAACCTCTTTCCATAGATTCCCAGGACAGTTAAGTAAACTCCACAGCTTCGACTGGAAAGCTGGGTTGATTAAAAGGTTGACGAAATGTCTCTTCGCAGAAATTAATGAGCGTGCGGTTGAATGACACAGATTTAATATAATTCAGCCGGTATAACTGATAGCATGCGCCACTTCGCAGGTGGCAGAGTAGTTACCCCATTCTACTTCCATCTGCTGGTATGTCTACCATAAATTTAAAGTGCACATCCATCACCCATCTGGAAGTGAGCATTAGACCCCAAACCCTTTTACCTACAGCTGCTATGCTGCATTAATTTGTCTTTATTTGAAAACGTGGCAAAACCCGCAAATAAATTCTTTATAACACTGCAAGATTCAGTTAAGGTGCTTACATGTGTTTATCGCCTGTAGCCACAGACACTACAAAAGTAGTAAGGGTCTGGGTTGTAGAAACTGCCCCACTGGTTAAAGTTAAAGAGAAGATGTTTTAAAAAGAGGAAAAATACCTTCTGACATCTACATTAAACTGACATTTTAATTGCACTGTGTCTCTGTAACCTGTTCTGAACTCATTCTTGTTGGGACAAAACCTGGCCGACTCTCTGCCCTCCGAAGAGCAATGGGATTATTTAGCGGGAACTGATTCCCATTCATGACTTACAATTTCACTGCTGAAGATTCCCTCTCTCTCTATCATCTCTGCATTCATACATACGCTAAGACTTTGGAAAAATGTGAAATTCATTTTTTGTCATAAAGTGAACTTGGGGGTGCCTGGTGCCGTCAGAGTGTTGGCTAGGTCAACTGGCATTATCTCATGGGGTGGAGGAAAGGAGCCTGGGGTGGGCAATTTTCTGTATCCAACTCCCACTATCTGGACACGACTCACAGAAAGTGAAACGGCACCATCCAGCTCTCGCTTTCCTACGGAACTGCTCTCACCTTTAGAGTCACGTTCCTTCTTAATCTATCCAAATCTAAGGAAACTGAAGGCATAGAGCAGGATAAGGGAAATACTTTCAATATTTTTGACCAGTTAACTTGTCTTAATTTTATAAAAAACGAGGGCAGATACCTGGCTGCTTTACACTGAGTGTATCATCGATACTTTACAACAAATTAGAAAACGAGGCTAAATGATTGCCATGTCTAAAATAGATCCACCCCCTCGGTTGACTGCATAACAGTACATATAAACAGTGCACAGTAGCTCAGTCCATTGGAGATGCCACATCGGGGTGGATAGTCAGTCGTGGACATCAACGCGCACTGACGTACTTAATAATATACTAATATCAAATAACTCCTGCTGAACTACATAGTGGGGGCTTGAGCCAAACATGTCATTAGCATCGCATGTCTCAGCTGCCCCACAGGTGCGTGTGAGAGACCGTGGTGCAGCGGGGTATGCAGGAAGGTCTTCCTCTGGGAGGTGCCCTGTGCTGGTGGGGATGATTCACTCCCTTCTGCCCATGACTGCTGATTTATAGGGTTCACACACTGTCTTCAGACTCCACCCATCACAGACACTCATTCAACCAGCTCCCTAGACACTGTCGGAGGAAGAGATCACGGAATCAGAGGTTGTACCAGAGGCTGTTCCTCTTAAATCCTCGGCATCTTAGCAACTCTGTCATGTGTAGAGCAAAACGCAGATGCAATGACAAATGACCTGACCACCTGCATCGGCATGTTCTTTCCAGAACACTGTGACTGTGCGTGAAGGCACGGAGTCCCTTCAACTTAAAGACAAAACTCCTGCTTATCTCGAGCACAGACACTACGAAGCACTAGCACATTGAGCTGTTGCCAAGGAGGCCCGTGAATGACAGTGGACTTTGGGCTTTGTGCTCCAGGGACATTCCTTCCAGCCGCAGGGCAGATTAACGACAGGTCAGCAGTGAGTACTCACAGCAAGCAGGCCCAGACGATTGCCGGGGGGGGGAAGGGGGGTTCCACTGGATGTCTTGCAGCGACGATGCGCCCAGGAGGCTCCACAGGTCTTGGGTGGCACCACGAGGAACTCCCTTACCGTCCCCTGTCAAAACAGAATGTCATGATTACGAATGCTCCATCTTCCGACCTTCCACTGTTTGAACAAATTCCATTTTTCTTAGTATTTTTTGTCTGGCTTCTACTTCGTTCTAAGGGAAAGGAGTACAGCTAACCCACACCGATGCATCATCATCACACGTGCAACTAAATGCATTCGTGTTTTCACACTTCCTTTCTCTTTGTCATTTGCATTTATGACAAACACGTAGCTCGGCCACTCAGAACTCTCCCGGATTTCAGCAGCTTCAAACAGTGCGCATGTCTAAGCAGAAAGTCAACAGGCAACGTCATGCTGAGAGGATGCTACATGAGGTGACCTGAGCAGAGACGGCCAGAGCGCTCGACCCAGAGCCAGAACACACGTCCTCCCCCAAGCACACGGCGCATTCTCCTGGGGATCAGGTAGGAGCCCACAAGACAAGTCCTAAGGCATTTAGAAGACGGGAATCATATCGGGCATCTCGTTCAACTACAATGGTGTGAAGCTAGAAACCAGTTATAAAAATAAAAAAACACAGAAAACTCACAAGTACATGGAGTGTAAACGACATACTCTGAAGAGTCAAAAGACAACAGGTCACCTAGGAAACCAGAAGAAATATCCCAGCACCATGACTATCACTTAGCAATACTTTGGTATGTCTTGTTTTTTAACTTCATTGACTCAGTGTGAAAATTAAATGAAATAACAAATATAAAAATTCTACCATCTTAACATAGAGTAAACACAATATTTCTCAAGACTTAGAATGAAAAGAAAAAGAATTATCAATAGTGTACCATTTTAATTATCAATTACTATAGCTAAAGAAGCTGTAGCGAGTGGTGGTGGTGGTGTTCCTGTTATCTAATTTCCTCAGTTTCTCTGAAGCCAAGCCTGTCACCCGTAGGCTCTTCATCAGCTCATGGCTATGCTGAAGAGAAGAGGTTGTGGTACGGAAATGACTCCACCAGATTTCTTCAGGCTTCTGCCGCTAACTTAGTTTCCGGGAGTCTCACTTCGCTTGCTCAAGGTGCTTCAAAATGGAATAACGATGCCAGATCCACTGTCTAATCACAGGACTATAGTGAAATTCTGAAGAAGTAACAGATGAGGAAGTTCTTTCTAAACGTACTTCTACCTGTGGTATTGTGCTATATCTCAAGATGGCTTTATGAAAGACCATGATGCCTTATCATTCTCTCCAGGTTCTTAAAGAGCAAATTTCAATCAGAAATCTTAGCTGACTTGCTCAAAAAGGCACCGAGTTGTCTAATTATTCATTACTTATCACCGTTTCACCCTCTTTCAGATAACATGAATTTATCTTATGTGACTGCTCCAATTTTTTAAATCTAAGCTAGAATTTACTTTATACTCTCACACACACAAACTGTTAAGTCCTTAAAAGCAGTCTTCAATTGCATAAAACATGAATTCATGTAATGTTTTTCTTTTCCACATGACATTCCTAAATGATCATATTTCAAATTACAGCCAGTGCACATCTCTTGTCTATAAACTTATCTATTCTCGTCTCTTTACTCAGGCTGGGAAAAGTCATCTTTGCCTTATTGCGGGACAACTGCAACGTAATTAGCTCTTAATTTTGGAGTCTAATGTATCGATGCTCGAGAAGCAAACAAATTTAAACACACAATTCATGGTTGAAACTCAAACTGATGCTTCATCTTTATGGACAACATAGCAACTCCAAGACCGCGTCCAGCACTGCTCTCTGCTTCAAATCACCACCCTGTCCACCTAGGAAGAGCTCCTGTTGGTATTAAAATCCCTGCTGAGACAATGAGAGGCGTTTGGCTAATGACTCCAAAAAGATAAAATTAGTTTGTGCTTTTGTTTCTTTGGAAAGTTATTTCATCTCTCGCTAGAAATACTGGCGTAAAAGAAATGATAGATCAGTCTCTTTCCCGTCCTCCTAGAACACTGAAGTCGTCTACAGGAACAATTCTTCCATGTACTTTAGAGCATCCATGAAAACGCGCACATACGCACGCACACACGCACACACACACACAGGGGCGGACTGGACTTAACTGGGTGGTAACTTAGCAAATGTCCATCACTAATGCGCACGCAATGCAGACATGGTGTGCAATGTATTTTTGTGCTGGGCATTGGTGATGCAGTAGCTGACAAATACATGTATCCCACAGATCCGCGATGCACAGAGACTCTGCCGACTCTTCCCATGCCCAAGCCTCCTCCTCCAGCCCATGAGTGCTCGAGGAAACGCCTGAGAAACTCAGTCAATAAGTCTCGGCCTGGTTACTCCAGAGCCCAGGGCTCCCAGCAGCCCCCCGGGCCCTCCACTTCACCAAAGGCCACATGCCCGCCACCCCCCACCCATCTGCTTTCTGCTGAGGCCAGAATGACAGCTCAAACTGCTCATGAGGTAACTGGCTGAGCATGAATGACCTGGCCACATCATGGGTTCCTGTACCCTAACTAAATGCATAAAACCCACTGAAGTCAGGACCAGACACACTTTCCCAGGATGCGGCACAGACCATGCGAGTTACTGTAAACTTGAAGGAGGGAAAAAGAAATCACTGCCCTCTAACTCTTCCAGTACAAGAGCAAGGCTGGTGACCAGCCAATCTCAGTGCTAAATGGTCAGCGTGAGAATGAGGCCCCCCCGAGAGCCAGGGAGTCACCTGGAAGGGGGCCCCGGTCACCGGTGAACTTTCAGGCTCCAGACGACAGCACTGACTCAAGGGTGAACGGCCATGTTGCAGCGCTGCCCTGACTCTTCTGATCAGGGGTCTTTTCAGCTTCTTAAGGCACAAAGTTTGCTCTGCAGGTTCTGTGGGAATTAAAGAGCCCGTGAGATAAACGGAGACGACAGCACTTCTTCGCAGACCTGTCTATACGTTAAGTGTTACGGTTCACGAACCACTTCCAGCTTCCTTGATGCCACTTTCATGATGCCAAGAGTTTCATGGCGTCTACAGGGCACAGTCCGGTGAGTAAAGAGCGGGATTCAGGATGGCCTGCGCCAACCCACCTGCTTTCCCTGTAAATACAAGGTGTTGTCATTTCCTAACGGACATCATTGATCCAACACCGCGCAGAAGACCCATCAACGGTTCACCGGACATCAGATATTCTTACTTGTCTTCTCCAGGAGATTTGAAATCGTGACTTTCAAGTGTTGATTATATGTTGGTGAGCCGCTGAGGACACGCAGCCGGGGTGTGATGGGACCAGGTGGATCTTCCTAATTCCAGATTAACTACCTCCTGCGGCCACGCTTCCTCCCCCACCCTGATGCCACCTGTTTGGTGCGAGGTGCACTCAGCTGTGGAAGCTGACAGCTGGCTCTTCAGGGGGAAGTGCTGGGAGCAGAAGTCAGGTGAAAATGACTCATTAGCAATGAAATGGAAAAAAAATGTGCCAACTTCCCAGCGGATGTATTGGCTGATGCATCATTCTTTTTTCAAAGGCTTCCGTCGCTCTGTCCCGTGGAGAGTTGATGGGGGACAAAAGAAAGCATTTAATTCTCAAAAGTTTTTTGAAAGTACTAGTGTGATGTGATCCCATCATAGTTAATCTAGCCATTTACATTTCTTCTACACCGGCTGAGGTTTCCGTTTTGACATGAATCAGCACACAAGTGCCACAAATAAAACCCTCTGATGTTTTGGTTCCGCCATGTTCAGGGATATTGCATGAGAGGGAAAATGAAGTTCAAACTGAATTTTGTTTTCTACATATAATCACACAGTTCTCTCAACTACTTTAGACATATTAAATGTGAGGGAATAAAGGGAAAAGGCCAGTGATTCAATTATGCTTAATGAGAGATCTTTCCTTTCCTTGTTACTAGCAGATTACTATACCTCTCAAATAGTTTCCCGACACTTGTCAATTTTTTAATTCCTGTATAGACTTTTTTTTTCATGGCATCAGTGGACTTGAATAGCTATAGAAACAAGGATTTGTCTCTAAATTTTCAAATACAGGGTTTTCAGAAAAGTACGGAGACATTTTATTTATCATGGAATTAAAAACAGACATTTTGAAAAAAAAAAAGAAATATTGTCACTGCTATAATGAATCGGTGATTGAAACTTCGTAGGCCGTTTTCTTAGAGAATATTACATATTGTAGAATGTCACCTAACTGTTCTTCCAACTACGTACAGCTCAACGCGTAGCTACAGGATTTTCACATTCCTGAGATCAAAATAAAAACAACACTAAGATGATAAGAAAGCTGCTTTATGTACCAAAAAAGGGTTATCAGCACATGGTCAGTCATAGTGATAATGAGCGAGTCTGTCCCAAAAGAAAGCTGAAAGGACCTTAGCTCTCCAGGGACCCTCTGCGTTCTCCTGACAACATGACATCCCCAGAATAAGCCCGCGCACCCTGGCCTGGCCTGGCCTGGCCTGGCCTGGCCTGGCCTGGCCTGGCCGGGCCACAGTCCAGTGGTGAACTTCTCTGAGCCGCATCCCCCCTTTGAGCACTTCACCTCCTTCCCATGCGCACTTGTCTCCCAACCTCTCTCCTACCCTGACAGCCCGCAGCTCCGCCATCAGCAGCAGCCACCAGACGCCGGGGCTGGTACACCTGTCACTATCAGTTAAGGATCCCATTCAACTCGGCGGTAACCAGACCTCTCCTCCTCCGGCCTCTCTGGCTTGCTCAATGAAGGAGCAGAGATCACTTGTAGCAAATAGCCCAGCACAGAACTGGCTGCTAATGCTTCATTTCACTAAACCATGACGCACCCCACTTCGCCCCCCGCCACCCTGGCCGAATGAACTACTACTGTTTGCTGCACATTGACCACACATGTCATCCACCTCCAAACACCCGGGCCCCCTGGAAGCCCAGTGCTGTCACGACACAGGACTGCTTTTAAGATGCAACAGCAGCAGCATCGGCGGCGAGAGCAGGCGCAGTCAGTTTCCACAAGCCTTAGCCTCCGAGGGCGCCGAGGAGCCATGAGAGTGGCTGAGGATGGAAAGGTCTCCCCTGGCTTCTTCCTCGGGCGCTGCAGCTGTTCGCACTCTGGTGACAGGGTACCAATGGCAGGAAAGCCACCCCGGGAAAAACAGGCCGGCAGGATGGCCAGAAGCCAGCGCCTGGGATCGTCTGGTTAGACGCCGCTCGGAGCTGGAGGCCGGGTACCGCTGCTGCCTGCGGTGGCTCTTAATTGAAGCAGAGGGATTTGCTTCAGAGCCACGTGGTGAGAGGGGATTTTTTTCTGCATTCTGATGGCAAGTGTAATTCTGAACCTAATGACTGAGGTGCTTGGAACATGATGGTGCAGCTCTCCGCAATCTAGGAACAAGTGTGCTGTGAGTCAAAATGGCTGAGTTATCACCTGTTCTCCGCACGCCCGGCCCCGAGCATTCTCCTGAGACGAGAACGCAGCTGAAAATGTCTTCAAATAGGTGAGGGATGGAAAAACTAAAACTTCTATTTTGATGAGTCCGAGTTAAACAACTTATTTAAGCAGGAACGACTTATCAACTGAGCGGCTTTGCTTGTAAGAAGTTCTAGAACTTACTCTAAAATGGATAAAGACTTGATTACTCCCCCGTCTGACATCAAACTCTGATTTGATGTTTCTCTAATGACATGGCAACGAGGGAGGGGTGCAAAGATGCTTTGCATCGGGGATTTAGACATCACACACTGCCTGGCATCATCATTTGCTTTATGACTCGCAGTTATCATCGGCTTTAATCTTTCAGATGGCAATTTGCTAAGCAATTTTTCAACATCCACGGAATTACGTCCTTGGCCCAGACGCAAAGCTTGTGGACACTCCTGGGGACATGGTGGCCAGAACTCAGGACCAGAAGGTGAGGAAGATCTCTCTAGAAAAAACTGGCACTTGCTTCCTTGGACAAAAAAAATAAAAGAAAAAAAAATCATAGGTGCTACTTGCCCAAGTTCACATTTACATTTCCATACAAATGTGCACACGTCCCCATGACGTACACATCTCCATCAACTTCCCAGTATTTATATCACTCTGCCCAAACTGCTGTTGTTAAGGTGACAAGCAAGCCTCCACGTGAAATACAGACGAAAGTGTGAATTCTGCAAAGGACTGCAGAGAGTCTCTCAGCGTGGTCTCTTCCACTTGTCATCGTCAACATCAGGGCCTTTGTCCAGGATTTTATGACAAGTTTCTAGGTGTCTCATCAGCCTGTCCGCATGAGCATCCCAGGCTTCGGAACGCCGTTATGGTCACGTGACTCCATAACACTCACTTGTCCACGATGACCTATGTTTCTTCTTTCTCCACGAAGCTTGCAAAGGGAAGAACGACTGAACAAAACACAGTGCAATGCCCACCTGTTCTCAATGTGAACTATTTCCGTGAGATGACCTATCCATCCTGTAACTCGGAAATAGGCACCTACGCAGCGCCCCCTTCCCCACCATCACTAAGGCTACTCAGTCTAGTGCGTTTCCTCCCACAGGGCGTCAGCTTCCTGATAGCTTCCTGGGCCTTCTCCTCTCACCGTGCCAGCTTGCCTCCTCAACAGCAAACTACAGTGCAGCGCTAGTGAGCCAAGGTGCTTGTAGGACTCCGTTGCCCAGAAAGGATCTTCTGAAACTTAGCCTGAAGCTCTTCCCTACACCATCACCGGACAGTCCCCACACTCCCAGGACCGACTGGTTGGCGCTCTCCCCTGAGGTAAATTAAGGCGCCCCACTCTGCAGGAACCTAGAACACCTTCCCAGCCTCCACCCCCGCTCTGCTCGCCTGCGGTCTGCAGGCAGCAGCAGCAGCAGCTTGCCTGAGAGACGGTTCGCACTGCAGTCTCAGGTGGAGTCCAGAATTGGAGACTCAGAAACCCCAATCTTGCAACACCCACCACTGACTACTGGGATAAACACTGTCACGCAAGCCCGCTCTTCTTCTCATCACCCACCATGCTCTTCTCTCACAGACTCCCCTGTGCACCCCAAAGGATGCTGCATACTTTAATGGCACCTGGGCACTGTTGTGGGCAATCTCTGGCTCTGTTTCTCCTCCTCTTGTCTCTTTTCCCTTGTGCTTCTCTCCAACTGCAGCGCGAACCCATACTGGAAGCAGTGGCAGTTGTTGTATAACATATTCTTTATGCTGTACCAATAAATCACTCAGATTTCGCTTTCCGACCTACATTTCCTTCCAGTCTTGCTCCAGAGAAGGCTGAGATTTCTCTTTTCTTTGCCCAGAAATTAAATACCCTTCCTCTTTCTTGTTATTTGATGATAAAAGAGCCCAGTCACTACTGAGCCAGTGAAATCAGTTACCACGAGTGAGATGCTCTATATCCAACCATCTATGCTGCAACTAGTCCAATGAAACCAAGAAAATGATTCAAAATTCCTCCTGTGGTCGAAGGATACAAATCTACTATCAAAATAAATCTATAATGTTGAAAGACTTCTGCAGATCACTAAAACATTTTGGCTGCTAAAAGTGGTTTATAATTCCTACAAGTATCCACACTGCGCTTAGGCTAGCAAAAATCATTACACTATTGATGGTATGAGGAATAAACTCAGAAAACAAGTCACATGACATCATGTATGCTATGCCACTGAGATGCTTCGGAACTGGCGCTATTCAATTTATTAAACATCTGCTGACTAACTGGACACTTGCTCATTACACACACAGGTTTTCAAGTGTCATGCCGGGTTGATTAGTTTTGGATGAGTATGATTCCCACCTACCTTCTGACTCATGTTCAGATACCCAGAGTCAGACACTTCTTTATTTGAAGACCAACAATTATTCTTCCTACAAGGTTGTTTCCTTCCTACTGATTCAAAAAATGTACAGGCTATGATTGGTACAAAACTTTGAGACATTTTTGCAATTACAATATTCACTAGATATGAATTGTTAGATTAAATCCTTGCTTTTCAGTTTTCCTAATTATTATAGACATAATTTAAGTGGTTTTATAAAAAGCATTTATAATTAAGAAATACAAAATAACTGATTATTAATTTTGTCTGAAACAACATTCTTGTAAAAGATAATTTTTTTTCTCTAAAAGCGTTTACTTTGATATGGACTAAGATGTTTTATGTCATACACGGGGCCTATGTATGTTCTATGGTAAATTAAATACACTCATAACATCCTTAACAAATCATTCTTGCTCTCATTCAATAGGTAGGAATGGTCATGCTGTTTCACTGTTAACACCTTCTTAGCACAGTTATAGCTATTCAGACAAGTTTTGAATCTAGAATAAATTAATGGAAGGGTGAGCTTACTATAGAAACTGAAGAGCCAAATAAAAAAAGGAGTCATGGACCATCTTTTGTATAAAAAAGAGAGAGAGAAAATCTCTATCAAACCACAAGTAATTCAAGCTGAAATAGGCCATGGTCTTTTACCTATTCCAAAATGATTTTTTTTTTTTTACTCCTGAATCATTACCTACATTCATGAAATATTTTTAATTTGAGAATGGTTTTACATACCCATTGTCAAATCTTACTTTATATTTGATTCTCATTCATTGAATTTACTACCCTAGAGAAAATAAGTCATGGGAAAATGTATACTTTGAAACTATGGACAATGTGATGATACCTAAGAGGAAGCTAAGCTGCCTACAGAAAACTGGGTGTAGTATAACTCTAAAGAGTTTTGTATGTTCCATTTCTTCTTATCTCTTCCTTCTGCTCCATTTTATAAAAGCATGTCATATGAATAAGAGCTATGTTTTAAGATTAATGAAAACATTAATGCAGACCTAGCAAGAAAAATTAGGCCTCTCTAGCAACCTGGTGCCTGGTAAAACAAAGTGCAATATTTTTTGAGGAATTACAGATAAACCAAAATCACAACGATGAATATGCTTTACAATGCCCAACACAAAAAATAAAACAAAGCAACAACTGCCAAACTAGATAATTAAATAAATAAGGAAAATCTGATGGGTGAAAAGTGATTCAATAGTTGACAGATGCATACCTAAACAATGCAGATACTGCAACCAGTAGAAAATAATTTCAAGGTAACTATGATGACCATATTAAATGAAGTTATAAACAGGGAAGAAGACGACATATGAGTAGATAATTACATTAAAAAGTAAAATATATATTGAAAACGGTATAATACGGGATCAAGAAATAGCAATTCACCGAGAGGATTTATTTAACTGCTACAGATAATATTAGTGAGTTGAAGATAAGTTGACGATAAGAACATGCAAGTAAGCTAATAGGAAATAATAAGAAAGGAAGCATCAGAGTATAAGTGAGATTATGTGGTCAAAAAAGCAACAAATGTAACATACAGTTGGTAGCAACTCTGGGAAGAAAGGAAAAAGATTCAGAGAAAACCCAATGTTTAAAGAAGGAAAGGGAGTTGTTTTGTTTTGTTTTATGAATGGGACTCCCTCCTTGCAGAAGCCTTCGTGTGTGCACTTGATCTAATCTCTTCTTTGTATTTTAATGTCTTCTTTCCATTGAAATAGTTCTGTATTTTATTTTTATCAATTTTATAGCACATTTAACTTCAGAAATCAATAGTAAACTATAAATAAGTCCTTACCAGATCTTTTTTATAAAGTTTTCAGCCATCAATGTTTGTACACTGGAATCATACTCGTCTCAGTATGGTGCATGGGAACTTCCCTCAATACCCTTAGTACAATTAGTGGCCCCCATCCCTGATCTTCTGAACACTGGACAACTTTACAAAAAACTTTATGATGTCATTGTTGTTTATCGGCGTGATTTTTATACTATAATGCTATATAGTATAATAATATAATGTGAGCTTTTGGGCAGAATTTACTTGCAGGCTTTCTGTAAACTGTTTTTGAATAGATAGTATAAAGGAAATATTTAATAACAGGGAGTATTTTTTTTTCCAGTTGGTACTGAAAGGAAACCAAAAGGAAGCGAAGGCTGCAGTTATGGTTTAGACGTATCCATTATCCTGACAGTAAATTAGCTTTTCATTTGGATGTTCCTGTCTTTCAGAAGAGTTTGATGTATTCTAAGTTGATGCAGCAGTGCATAGTATTAAAACCAGGAATCATAAATTATTCCTTAAAACTCCGAGTCTTGGGAAAATAGAAAGCCAATGAATCACAGACCATTTGAACATTGATCTGGTCTCCGTGTAAGCTCTTGCTTGAGATGGGTGCATGAGCCTGGCTCCAGCAGGTCTGCGCACTTTCTAATTTGCTTGAAAACTGCGTGAAAATACTCCCATGGCCCTCTTGTAAAATATGACAGTCTGACATTTTCTTTAATTACAAGACCTGATCTGTTTAATAGCACAAAATTGGCCTCCAACTTGACAGGCCTCCCCTTTAAAATCAATGGTTAGACTCTAGGGCACCAGCTTGGTCATCAAGATCAATATCAGAAAAAATATAGGTTGTCAGGACCTCTCAGCCTTTTATTGATTCAAATGGGGAGCAGCTCGCAGATTGAATAATGATAGTGGAGCTCAGATCCAACAAATAGAAGCCTCTTGCATTAATTTCGGTATAAGCAGATAAGTCCGTGATAAATGACATAAGCATAATATAATTACACAAGTACTCCAGTTAGCTGAACTTTTGAGGAGGGTATCTGGCTCTCAATCTTGATCTCTCTATCGAACGATATCTAAAATTCATTTCTTTATATTTTTCAGTAAGAGATCAGATAAGTGACGTTTTAACTTGGTCCTTTTGTACAGAAAACAAAGCAAAGAATAAAAATGTCACCTGATCATAACCAAAGACTGGAAGTAGAAGTAGAAAGAAAACAAACCAAAAAAAAAAAAAAAAAGAATTACCATGAGAAAAAAATAACTCACTAGCTTCACTTGAGTACCTTATTCATTTAAATAAAGATGCGCTAAGGCTTTAGAAGAAATCACCGTTCTAAGTCATTTTTCAATTCAAACTTTCCATAGTGTCACGTTGCTTACTTACTGTAGGTCTTTATTTCTCCCTCTGTCATCTGAGGGACTAGAAAGAGAGCTAAATATTACTATAAAACTCAGGGGAAAACACATCACAGTATCTGCTGTCACTCTGATATTTTACTAGTGATGAAAATAAACCTGTACAGTTATTCTGTGTTTCTGTGGCTTCTGATTTGAACGCTAAAGGAAGTTGCAAATGCATAATAGCATGCCCATGGGAACACGGAATTCAATCACGCCTCTGAGGATTTCTCACCTGACTACACACAAATACATAAAACATCAGAAACGAGAGTTGGCGATTCCATTGGTCTTTCGAAGTGGAAGGATTTTATACTTCTTTAACACCCAGCTAGTACACCGAAAACAGTTAAGATGCAAATTCTCTTTTACGCAATGAAAACTGTTTTCAACAGGGAAAATATTTGAAAGACTTCGTTCATGTTAAAAAGTGACATGAACACATGCCACCAACATGCCTTAAGCTACAACCTGGGCCGGAGATTCAGTCCTAAGAGCTTCTGCTTTGCTGGCTGATCAGGACGCGTACAAGGACATCTCTCTGAGCGGCCACACTTCACAGGCACTGGAGGGGGCGTTCGATTTCTTTTGCTTCATTTGCACACTTCCTATATACTCTTTATTTACTTATAAACCTCATGCATTTTCCCTACTGTCTCCGCCACTTCACTGTCCTGCGGATACCCCGCAACCAGCGAAGGTAACGGTCACTCCCAGTTTTGGCGCTCTCTTGTCCATACTCAGGTGGAAAAGCAAACGCTTCGACGTCCGCTGCAATAAATGCCGTAGCTTGAATTTCAAGCCACTTCCCTGAGACTTCAATTCAATTGCCAGCCTGTGATACAAAGCTCAATACCACGTTGCACAATTTTCTGGAAGCATAATTTCCTCTAATTTATGCTCAAATTAGACTCACAGCATAATTTTCTCCTATAACTTATTAGACACATCTGGTGTCTGATGATTGCATTTTTATATTTAAGAAAATACACACAACTGCAATTTTCCAAAAACTCTTCTTCTCTGTTGGTTTTCGAGAAATCCACCAAAGACAAGATCCTTTCAACAAAACTGATGTAACGTCCAAGGTTATTTCTTCCATGAAAAACGGAAAAGGCAGCGATGACGACCAGCAACGTCTCCCTGGACTTATTTTACAGAAGATGTTGGCCTCAGTTTTCTGAGGCTGGAACAAAACGTCCAGGGTGATTTGGGATACTCTGACCTGGCGTGTGGCTACAGTCACTGCATGCAGTTTATATGCTACCTCGGTGGAAACTGACCTGGAATTCCGTTTCTTTGCATGACTTTCGGTATCAGTGACCCCCAGTCTGCACCGACCCTCCCAGGCTGGCCTCCCTCCCATCAAAACCTCACAAGCTGCTGACCCTCGCTGTTCGTGAGGCCCTAGCAGCGTCAAGCGGACAGAGAGCGTCGAGGATGCCCATCGTTGACACTGGGAACTGCCCCAGTGACCCATCCACGGGCGCATCCAGTGTGAGCCCCAGTGGACCCGGAGACACGGCCCAGGAGGCAGATGCGGTCCCGGGGTACGGCCTTTCATCTGACGTGGCCTTTGCTCCAGAGTCACCGAAACGGCCGTGACCGCGCCGGCGTCCCCCCAGTGGTGGCCTTCTACCGGCTGCCCCCGGGCCGGGCTGAACGGAGCGCAGGGTGGCAGAGGCAGAGAAGGGAAGGGTCACGGGGCTGGCGGCAGACGCAGCCCAACGCGCGGCGAGGTCAGACACTGACCCCGCGGAGACCAGTGGTCAGGGAAATGCACTGGCTTGGAACTGTCCAACGGGCGCCTTTGGGGAGGACAAGAAGGCCCGTTCGGTATGTGGACACCAACATGCATCTCCGCAACATGCAACATGCATGTCCCCTGTTCCCGTCCATGGGAAACGAGCCCAACCCAAAGCCCAAGACCCAGCTTCATGGACTCGTCTCCATGTACGTTGTTTTCATCTTTGATGGGTGATAAAGCACCCAACAACTGTTCATAAGTATTTATATACTGTATGTATAGACTATTTATATACAGCTGTTTATACGTATGAATATTTATATACTGTATGTATAGACTATATACAACTGTTTATATGTATAAAGATTTATATACTGTATGTATAGACTATATACAACTGTCTATATGTATAAAGATTTATATACTGTATGTATAGACTATATACAACTGTTTATACATATAAATATTTATATACTATATGTATAGACTATATACAACTGTTTATACGTATAAATATTTATATACTGTATGTATAGACTATATACAACTGTTTATATGTATAAAGATTTATATACTGTATGTATAGACTATTTATATACAGCTGTTTATACATATAAATATTTATATACTGTATGTATAGACTATATACAGCTGTTTATATGTATAAATATTTATATACTGTATGTATAGACTATTTTTATACAACTGTTTATATGTATAAATATTTATATACTGTATTTACAGACTATATACAACTGTTTATATGTATAAATATTTATATATTGTATTTACAGACTATATACAACTGTTTATATGTATAACTATTTATATACTGTATGTATAGACTATTTATATACAACTGTTTATATGTATAAATACTTACATACTGTATGTATAGACTATATACAACTGTTTATATGTATAAATATTTATATACTGTATGTATAGACTACATACAACTGTTTATATGAATAAATATTTATATACTGTATGTATAGACTATTTATATACAGCTGTTTATATGTATAAATACTTATATACTGTATGTATAGATTACATACAACTGTTTATACACTGCACCGCGCTAGACACACGTCTGCGTCTATACTCCTCAAAGGTGTACTTTGAGCACTGCACATATACTTATGCACTCAGGCATAACTACTTACATGCCGATGGGCTTGTACCACGTGACACACCTATTTCTCAAGCACAAATAAAACTTCCAAAACTACAGCAAGCACGCAACAAAAAATTACTATCTGTAATAGTATTCCTGATAACACCATTTGCAAGAATTAATTCCCAACATCGGAGGTATGGCTGTTCCTCCTTGAAAATCAAAACACACTCTGCTTCATTCCATTTTGAAAATGTTCAAAACACCAGTAGCTTTTTTTGAGACATTTCTCAAATACAGGAATCTTAGCTGGTTTTTTTTGTTGTTTTTAAGCCTTAACTGAGATACACTTCAAAACTCTTAGAGCCATCTATTTTGAATACAGTGTTTAGCTATTTTTAGTCTATTTACACTTACAACTTGAACTCATTTTAGAAAATTTCCACAGTTTCAGTGGAAACTATTTTAGCATTCCTTCCTCTAAGTCATTTAATTCACTATTAATATATGTTAATTGCTAATAATATCCCCTCATTATTATTTGATATGCATGAGATCAGAAATGATGCCTCTTCTTTCACTCGTGACTTTATTAGAGTCCTCTCTATATTAAGTTAGGCTATTTTTGAAGATTTTTTTTAAAAAGCAATTTTTATTTATTTCACTCTATTTTTCTTATTTCATTTTTCATATTAACATTTCTTTCCCCTCTACTTGTTCTGTATTTCCCCCTTCATCTCTTATGGTAAATGATTAGGTTATTGCTTTGAGAGTTTTCCTCTTTTTTAATATAGGCTATGTTTTTTCCTAAAGACCCATGCCATTATATGTTATAATGCATTAGTTTCTTAATTTTTTCAACCTCTCTAAAATAGTTTCTAATTTGTATTGATTTCTTCTCCTTGGTTCATAGTTTTTGTCTTTTCTATTTGAGAATGTTTCTATTTTCCACAGACTTCTTAGCTTCTTTAACGAGAATTTATTTTGACTTCTAAGTGAGTTGTTTCCTAGTCAAACTTCTGATAGAATGCAGACTCGGTGTTTGAAATACTTCCTGTGCTCCCAGTTCTTCTCAAGGGCTTAAGGACTGTTTTGTGTGTTGTTTACAGTTCCTTCAGGAAAACACCCCGTGTGTGCTGGAGAAGAGCATGCATCCCCCCGTTACTGGATGGTGCGTTCTTTATAATCTACCCAGCGGTCCTGTTTGCTATTCAGAGCAGAGCTCAAAGTCGCTAGCCATCACTCTCCGGTTGTCTAGTTCTCCCTTAAGGTCTAGTTTTTAAGGTCATGCATTCTGAGCATCTGCTGTGAGAGGCGAATGCGTATCTATTTTCCTAAAGGAGTCACCGAACTTTCATTATTAAATGCCCTGTCTACAGTGGGAGTTCTGACTGATACGCTACTCCGTCTAATAGAGTTCAGACGCTCTACCTCTTTGGTTACATCTACACGGCCTTTAACTTTCCGTCATTTCGTGTTTGACCGAGTGATGGGTTTGACTCTACGTGAGCTTCTCCTGTGAGCACCGTGTGGCTCAATCTCCTTTCTTGCCCAGCTCTTCTGTCAGCCTCTGAATGCTGACCGGGGTATCTAGCATGTTGACGTTTAATGCAGTCACTCCAACTATCGGCTCTGAGTGTGCTACTTGCTACTCGCTTGCTCTGTTCCCTGTGGTTTGTCCCACTATTCCTTGAGTCGTACCTTCTTTGGCATCAAGCATGGATTCTTAAAAATAACTCACTGGGAAAAGAAGAGGCGTCTGGGCTCCGGCGGTGGTCAGGAGCTGCTGTTCGGTGTGGCGGTCGTGAGGGGGCCCATTATCAGCTGGGCTCTCACAGCCCGGTGAGCGCAAGGCAGGATGGAACCGCAGGCGGGTGGCTGAGAAGCGGGCGGCTCGCTCCAGGACCACAGAGAGCAAGCGCGACACCAAGAACCTCCTCCCAGAGACCTGGGCCCCAGGCAGCCAGCGCCGCTTCAGAGCCAGGGAGCTGAGGCCAGGGCACAGGGCAGCGGGCGGGGTCAGCCCCGAGCCGAGCCAGCCTTCTTCCTGGGACCGCGCAGTTGGCCTGGGCGATGGAGAGGCTGCTCCTGCCCCGAGGGGACGCACCCAGCGCTCACCTGGCCAGCACGGACCCCTGGCGGCTGCAGCAAGTCAGTCAGCCAAGAGCTCCTGGGTCCCCAAACTGGCTGTCAGTTCCCCGAATGGCTCATGCCACTGTGACAGGTGTATGCCAGGGTCCCGGCCACAAGGACGGGTTCTGGGCCTTTCTGTAGCTCCCCTGGGGTGTCTGATGGCGACGGTCTCTCAGCAATACTCAAGTTGGAAACCGGCGACGCTCTGTCATCGGTGTCGTATCCGCTTCACCTGCACGCTCCTGGTATCTGTGCCAGTGCCCTAGGAAGGTGGCGGGGTGGGAGGCCAGTACCTCCCGTCGTGATCATGACCATTCTCTTTGCTGTGCTTTTCACGCGCTTGGCACCTGGTGGAACATCCTAAGATTCCTGCTCCTAGTTGTGGATGGTCTCTTAACACATCCCGTCTTCAGTTCTTTCCTTCCGCTCCTCACACACAGATAGGCTGTTTTTCTTCAAGCTCACTGGCTATGCTACTTTCCTTCAGGCTTCAGGTTGACTTTGACTTTGCCCTACTGCATCCTCACTGATTAGTACCTTTCAAAACTCGGCCCAGGAAGCACTTGTTCAAGTGGCGACTTTGTATTCGGGTTTGTAAAATTCGAACATTGTTCTCTTCTTTACCAGCCACTCTGGCTCTTCGCTCCTATTAAGTGAGATGTGTGCAACGACATACATACGTTTTTGTTGGATGGAAAGTGTCAGGCCCATAAAAATGTTCAAGCATTTTGGATGGAAAGCGTCAGGCCCACACACTTTGCGAGCTGTTTACACCAACCTTTTAACTTCATGAGGCTGGCATTTCTGAAAGCACCTCCCCATCCCCATCTCGGCACAAGCAATAACAATGGAAGTTAAACATCAGCTTTTCTTGTTCAAACACGGTAATGATTTTAAAAGCAACAGTAGCATTGATCCACTTTGCAAAATCACAGCGTGACTCAGAATCTAAGTGTTGCCACTTATTTGCATTCTTTCTTCTCACCTGCCTTTTTCTTTGTCTGAATAAATCTTCACAACAGATGGTGGAAGATTATCAATAAAAGGCGTTGTTAGGCTCAGTGTGAATCCACTATGCTCAGTCAAAATGCATTCCTTAGCCACCTGCTCATTTATTATATTCACAGCGACTCTTTCCTGTCTTGTGCACTTTCTGTTAAAATAGATAAATTCTTTTTTTCCTTATGGATTAAAGAACAGAGATGTTATTAAATTTTCTAATAACTGCTTGCACAATACAGCATGAAAACATATATTATGCAATTATAGCTATCATTACGATAATTTTACACTTTTAATGACATCTTTGTCTTAATCATGCCATTTACAATTCTCATGTTTGTTTCAAGATTCATGTCTTTCAAACTAAAATTGTAAAGGAAAAATCAGAAATTATTTTCTAACTAACACGTAAGAAATCCTGCGCCAAAGAAGATGCAGCAGGTTGAATGTGGATTTAAAAGCTATGACAAAATTGTTACCTATTTAACGGTATGGGCTGTATGCTTGTGGTCGCAAAAGTCCACCTGTTGAAGCCCTACCCACTAATGTGATCATTCTCGAAAGGCTGTGAGGGGGGATGTCTCCAGTGAGGTTAGGGCTTTCAGAGCGGGGATAGTGGCGTGTGAAAAAGGCGGCCCTGGGCATCCAGATCTAGAGAACCGCGGAGAGACCAGTTTGCTATGGGAACAGGAAGAGAACACAACACTCATCATCCCAGGGTCATCACAATCTAGTCTGAATAAACCGCATGATCACAAAACCATCATCGCTGACAAAATATGAAACGATAGATGAGCTCTGATTCCCTCAGCTCTAAACTCTAGAACAAATGAATAAATTCGTAAAAAGAAATGACAGATTTATCTACTTCTCACTGGTGGTATAGGGTTCATAACACAGTCCCTGATAGTTTAGGTTTATTTATTAAATGCTCACAAAACATTTCCAGACCTATTATCTCTGTCATGTTCAAATAAAAGAGACAGCTGTCTATAGAGCTGGACTTGGCGACATGCAGTGCTAGCAAGGGGGGAGTGATCTGCAAGATGCACAGACTATCTTGGAAAGGATGCCAAGGAACAGTACCACGTAACAGTTATAGCAAATGACCAAAGTTAGTGAATGCATAATGAACTTCAATGAAACTAGCAAAACTTGGGGAACTTTGATTAACACGGCCTTTCAGCAGGGGTCACTGGGAAAAGTAGTTCAGCAAAGAAATTAAATGCCGAATCTGAGAAGTATCTGCATAATACAGAATAGAGTCTTTAGGTGGAGATGTACCTTTTGATTCTACTGATTGGGCGAATATGTGATGACACTGGAAACGGAGGTTCATTATCTCCTCCACAGAAAGGGATTCCACAGCTAGGAAAGGATCCAACAACCTGTCCACCCTTCCCCCATCATCCATCTCAACATACGAGGCGTGTGATGCCTCTTTCTTTAGATTAAGTGGAATTACAAAGAAATTCCAGTATTCCAGTTCTGTTTATTTTTATTTATTCTGCTACATTCATGCTTTCTTGGCAAGGCAGCCCACAGGGATTTTCTAACAAGTGCGAATCATACTGAAGAATACTGACAACCACTCGGTCATGCGAGAGTTCAGCTTCCTGAGCACATGGGCACATTAACTTCAGCAAAGTAGAGTAACGACGATCTTACACTTTCAGGTCACAGGGGCACACATTTGAATTAGATTGCTGTTAGGGCCAAGCTTCTGAAATTGCCCAAATTTCTTTATTAACTTGAAAGCGAGAATAGCTATTTTCCATGGAATTTTGTGAATATTAAATAAGATTCCAAATAGTCAAAAGGTCCTAGTAAACATGGATTCTAGTTTAAATGGGAAGGAAAATGAGTATGAGTGAACTGGAAGTTATCAAAGTTAAATGAGTTAATTGTAGCAGACCGTCACTATGCAATGCTAAAGAAAGTGTGCCAACTAGAAAGGCATCTTTATAATACATGTACTCACAAGGACACTACAACCATGTACGCTAGAAAACAGAATATGCCAGGCCAGGATGACTGCAGAAGAGCTGTAACATTCCTAGCAATGAACTGCAGTTTCATGAACGAAAACTGCTGAGAAGACACATTCACTTACAAATCTAGTTTCCATCAGTTCATTCATGATAAAGTAAAATGTAAAAATAGGTGCTATAGTGACTGACACTTGCAGAAAAATCCTTGAAGATTTGGGAATGCAAAGAAATAAAACTAAGGAAAGGGAGAGTTCTTCATGGAAAGATAGGCTGGGTACAGGAAGCAATGCAAGAAAACAAGTTCCAAATAATTGAAGCAGAGTGGTCATAATTTGGAGAAGACTAACGATATGGAGACAAGATTATTTTAAATGTTAACTTAGATTACAAAGATCAGATATTCCTAATTGAGAGTATGTGTGCTTAGCCAAATGAACAACCGTTGGTCAGCAAAGAAGAATAAAATGATATAAAGTAGGTAACTAGCGAGGTGCTGGATAATGCGATTATCTTAGTTTGTAAGAACTTGGCAGTATGCAAAGTGACACATACCCCACACACTTGTACACAGTTAGAAGTAAAAGGGAGGTAACTGCTTCCAAATAATCTACCACTAGTCTCCTTAACTGGGAAATTCTGTGACCATTTCAACAGCTTCCATTGAAAATACTGGAAACACTAACAGACCTTAATAAAGGGCAAAGAAATTGCTCGATACAACTGAAAAAGACAACACATTGAACTGTTACTACATCAAACAAAATGTTAGCTGTTTTCCATCCCACAATAACTCTTAGCATTTGACACCATTTTCAGTTAGGCAGATAAGGCACTGAAAATCAGAAAGTGAAGACATTTTCCAAGAGAGGTATAAGCACTAGACAATGTACCAGACTCTGCATATCAACCTAGATCTGACCCCGTGTATGCCACTGCTTCATGAAACCTTCAGCAGCAACTGGGAAGCTAAAAAAGAGTTCTAGATGCCAACAAATACATTGCTGAGCACTGGAGATTATAGATAAGGATATGTGGCTTCTTTTTCTTGATTTTCTACTCACACATTGTTGAATCTGACCTAGATGTGTAAGCTTTTTAAATGACCAATTAAGGACTGCTATTTTTCTATGTATGATCTTTTAAAACAGCAGCTTGTTTTATTGAAAGCAGGAGTGAGCCAATGTAACGTGTATTAACATACTTTGAAGTGAATTTTGTGTCCGTGTAAATTGTTAAGACTCGACAGGCGTGGACAAAGAATTCTATCTTCTGTAGATAATGCAACTTCGAAAAACATTACACTAATCAAAAACAGAACTACATTAAAGCTGTAAGTCATCATTGATGGTAATTACAAAGTGTGATAAGTGACAGTCAAGCAAATTATGTCTCTTGAGAGCAACATACAATGACAATGAGATCAATTATCTCATTGTAAAGTTCAAAATGATAACAGATAGTGTGATAAGGGCATAACTTAAAGGTTATCATTTCAAAGAGATTAAATTACTACAGTCTTTTAATATCAACAGAGGAGTATTATGAAGGGATTATATCCTTTTCAAAACCACTTGAACGATCTAGAAGAATAACTGTAGAAATGCTCATCTATTTGACTTCTCATTGGATCCATTTCAGAGTGTCCTAAATGGCTGGCTGTAGATGCTTTAAAGATAATATCTCTCACACACACAAACTATATATAGCAAACAATTCACTTGAATATATTCCACCAGCTAATTACCCATAATCATTCGGCTCATTTGCTTACGTGCATTTTTGCTTATGGTTGGATGTCAGCAAGGAACAATACAAAGAAAAGATTTTCCTGTTCATTTTACCACGCAAACATGGATACCTGCAGTGTCGTCCTGACAAAATACTGTACGCACCAGAGTGAAGAATGGAATGGAGGATCAAGAGAACATAGAATTAAATCAAAGGAGAATTTCATTAAATTAATTCTTGTCTGCCCCTCCACTTTCTTGTCTTCCTCCTGTCTCCTCTTCCTCTCTCTAAGTTTATAACTAAATTTATTATCATTTTATTTCAGTTGATGAAAAGATTTGAGTTAGTGATATTAAAGTCGTAATTTAAAGAATATTTTCCAAGATAATACTATAACACTGCATTTCCATTAGTTTGCCATGAGTTTGTACTTTCAAAGTACAGAGAAATACAAAGTAATACAATCTCACCATCATTTCTTAGTCTCTTTAATGCTATATTTTTAATATGTTGGCTGTCATAGTCACCTATACTCCACTTTGAGTGGGAACGCATAATTGAATAGCCTCATTTAGATAAGTAATAGCGCTGAGAACGCCAGTTCCTCAGCTTATCAGTGAACGTCTTCATGGAGAATGAGAAGGAAATGTATTTCGATAAAGGGAGACAGAGCTGTCTGTGGAGCTTTCCTAGAAGACACCATCTTTCCCAGATAGAACGTCCAGTAGAAAACTCACTCAGCCGCGGCAGTCTTTCCGGCCCAATGTCCACAAACATAAGCAACACAGTTTGTCCACTTTGAGTTACATTCCCTGAGAGCATGTGGAAAGGAATATACTTGTCCACGAGCACACTCACCTACCGAAGAGTTCTGTGATGCCTACGTGTCCTGGATTTTGCAGAACTGCTAATTTAAATGTTTCTCGCAGGTGGGTGAGCGGGGGCTGAGTGGATTATTTAAAGACAATCGCCACGACTTCCGGAAACATCTTTGTCCAGGAATTCCCTACAGCTTCGAAAGTGTAAAATTATCATTGAAGATATTTTTTGGACATACTCTGAACTGAAAAAATGCACAATGCTAGCACAGGTTGCAGAAATTTATTAAATATAACTTGGCAAAATTTGTTAAGATTTTATAGTGTGGCTTAGTTTTAAAATAATTTTAGAGGAATATATTTTTATTTTAGAGAAGTAATTTAGTCTCTTGGAATGCTATAGAAAGCAATTTTTTGTTTTTTATTTTAAAAGTGCTTATTGCTCTGTGTACTTGAACATGTGAATAAAGATACTGCACCATAACTTTTGTTTTTATGGATCCTTTTAATTAGTCCTGGCAGCCTCTATGGTAATCTTGCAACAAAGATTTTTAAGTATTTCTCGTGTTTTGCTGTTACATCCACCGACCTAAGATCTCAAGGTCTTTGACAGCATCGATAGCCTATCACGCTTACACTATTTCCCAGAGGACTAGATCCATTTAATTCACATTTGAACCTTAAGTCCTTTACAGCACCCAGGAGGTAGATTAATATGTCTTTTGATTTTCTTTGCCTCTCCTGGAGACCTAAGGCAGCTCTCACGTGAACAGTTGCACTGCGGTTCTGTCAGGTTCAAACAGAGCTGAGAAGGTCTTGTCTCACTCCCTGAATCTCTATTTCTGCAGCGTCTACTCCCGCAACGATCCATCAGAACAGATGAACTGGAAATAGGGTAACAAGGGTTTTGCGTAGTAGGGCCAGAAAGAGTGTAGGAGCAAAGTTGCACAGCTCCACTCACTCAGAAGAACTGGAAGAGAGCGAGAAGCCCGTCTTTCTCTAAATGCTATGGAGGATTTTGCCAAACCTGCACCTCTCAGACAGGAATAACAGTGAGTGGGGAGGAGTCACGACCACAATAAAGATAAAAGGGAAAATAGGAATTGTCATGTCCCAAGAATGTGTGTGTACACATAATGTATACATTAGCTCCCAAGAGGTCCTACTATTTGTCCACAATCTCTCACTGTAACATAAGACTCAGGGTGGTCCCACCAGCTCCTAAATTCCCTTCCTCTTCCAGGTCACCGTGCAAAGTCAAAATCTCTATTTCCTTGAACACACCCCTACTCCAGTATTTGCTTTTCTGCATCCTCCAGATATACAACGTTGGCCTTTTGCTACTGACCCCCACTCAAAATCAGTGATTTCCTAACTTGGTTTATATCGGAACAAGGGCACTTTTAAAACAGGTGGTGCTGTTTCCCTTTGCCGTCTCCGAAAACCTCCAAGTTTTCTGCTACACCAAGTTACAATTTGACATATGGAAAAAGTGGATTTAGGAGGAAAACCTCTTAGAGAACCATGACTTCCCAAACAATCTTTGTTGTATAGAGAGGGTTATTTTTAATCTTTCTTTATTGTTTCTAGCGCTCGGATTTCAAAACCCCAAGAATTGAAGCAACTTAACTGGACGTTTCCAATTCCCTTGAACCTCTCTCCTTGAGATGGGAAAGATGGAAGAACAAGGTCACACTAGCATTAGGGAAAAACAAAAACATTAAACGGACCCTTTACAAGCGAGTCCATGGTGAAGCTGAGAGCCTGTTGTCCGCCATAAACTGAGATAAAAGGCCATTGGCACTTATTTTCTACATTCATGCATGTTTTTATTCATGGCATCTAGATGATTCATACTAACCACAAACCTTAATGTTGGCAATTTATATTTTCCAAAGCAATTTGCATTTTACCTTTAACTACTTCAAAACTATTCACAAACAAAAATAAACGACTTTAAACGCAGCGCTGCAAGACAAAAGGCAGCCGTGGTCTCACAGCCAGCGAGAAGGAGGCCTGTTCTGGGATTCCACTGAGAAGGCAGACAGCAGCGTGGGCCGGAAGCGCAGGCACATTCATCCCGCTGCTGTGCTGTGTCGGACAGCCTGTCTCAACAAGCATCCCATCCAGAAAGTGTGCTCAAGGATACGGTGATGTCTAAGACAAAGCATCTGCGGAATGAGGTCACGGTATGACAGAGAAGTAAACGAGACCTGACCGTGGTTTCCCAAAGAGCAAGAACCCCAAAAGCTGCGTTTCATCTGTAGACGAGAGGAGACCAGAAGGAGTGATCTTATCTTATCTCAGCGGCCTTGACAAGGAGAGGAGGCCACCAGAAAAGTCTTCAGAAGGAACGGTATTGGCAAAATGGGCAGCATAAGATAACAGAATGGAAGGGAAAAGAAGGAAAAATGTTGGGAGCGGAGATGGTAGGATTTCGATTGGATTTGGACTTAGTTAGACACCAAATAACGCGGGCTATGCAGATTACCTGGAACTGTTAGTGTCTGCAGGTGTTTAGAACCAAGTGAACGTTAGCAGTGATAGCAATGATCTTAAGTGATAAAAAATGCTCTTAAAATTGTGCAGTGATGGCAGTACAACTGGGCAACGCTCAATTGCAGACACAGTTCTCGCAACAAAACCACAGTATTTACCACATGACAATAAAAATACGATACTGGCTGGTACGTAAATATTATACGAACAAGGGCACATTGATTACAACTTTGTATAGTTTCTTAACCTGCCCTGTATACATTAATTTTTACTTAAAAGGGTTGAAATCCAAAATTTAAAAAAATCTTTGACAAAAACATGGAGGGTTTTTACAAAGTATATTAACAACTAAGCATTTTATAGGAAAAAAAAATATTTTCCCACCTGGAAGGACAGAGTAGGCATTAAGTATCTATAATCTACAAAAATGAAGTAGTGATGCGTTGCCTAACGAGGGGGTCTGCAACTACACAAGGTTGAAGGTGTGTCCTTCATCAGAATTAATGTTCACAAATAAAAGTGCATTGATTTAACAACATGCTACAACACGTACACATCGATTTGATATATTTATATAATTACTGCCATTGTAGCAGCATTTTAGTACCTCTATCAAGGTATATACGTAGTTACGTCTTGTGGTTAGAAAAATTAACAGCTATCAGTAAGTTTGATGGATATAACATAAACTTAGTGTCTATGTTTGCCAACGTGCACATCAGATGGAGAGGATTTAGTCACTGTCACTGCAAGTATAGATCTGAGAGCAAGCTCTCTTCCATCCTCCCACCCCCCTGTATTATGCATTTTTCCTTTTGGAATCCCACATACAGGTGGTATCCTCTGGTACTCTGGTCGCTCTTTATCTGAGTCACAGCGCTTGCATTAGGAGCAGCGAGCCACACAGGCTGAGTGTTGGCCCTGCTGCACAGAGTATCTTTCAGATGTACTCGTTTTCGAAATGGTTCCGCGATTCCGTCCCATTGGTGGCATGTGAGACTTTGTCCGCTGGAGACCTGTGCTTCCAAATCGATCCGACAATCCCTTTGTTCATTCTAGATTATTCCTAGATACCATCACTTGAAACAATGGCTGGTAGCATATCCTGTCTCCCTCTGCAATGTTCCCTTTCGTCTGTGTTAATGCCGAATAACATATTCAAATTTATATTCGATTTTATTCCTGCGCCGTTAATGTAGCGCCCGATCAATAAACTGATCTTTAACTTTCAGTGAGTACCTAGAAATTCTACTTAATGTCTCTCTCCAGTCTCCCTACCACCCCTTGATTGCTCATCATCTGGACTCTACATTATATTTTTAAACACTGCAATCAATGCAATTAATTATTAACTAAAGATCATTCATTACTGGGAGATCTAGTTTGTCCTTAAGTTTTTCACCAGCTGATTTCATAAATAGTTGATTTTTCCTGGAGCTTTCCTATCGTCATGACTAGTTTTCTATTGTGAACTTCCTGAATTTCACTAGTTTCTCTCTGTGGGAACTCTACGGAACCTGGAAGGTAGCCCTCTCCTCAAACCACTTTAAATTAAGTCAACACTTGGAGTTTCCTAGGGTTTAGTGTAAAAACAAGAGAAACGGAAGCCCATAGAGTGAATCTATGGTGACAAAATCCCAGGTAGTGAAGCTGGCTTATTATTTTTTTCTAACGAGGTGCCAGGTTAAGAAGACCAAGTTTCCATGTTGTTTACTTGATAGTGATTGACTGTCCTTAGTCAATACTCTCATTACATATGTATCTTCATCATTTTCCAATGTGGGTGTATCGGACAGTGTCAACTCTGTCTTAGGCAGACCCGCAGCTATCTCCCAATCGCTTGTTTAAGTGTTTTTGATAATATTAAAATACTTTTCGACTTAGAAAAACTAAGTGCCTCTTGATTTCTCATCATCTTCTCAGTTGTTAATGGTCCCTTTTATGTTTATGTATAGGAAATTCTTCAACTTACTACTCATTACTAATTTGTTGCTTGAGGTTTCATTTATTCTATGCTACTTTAAACTCCACGAAGACAGCATTTTATCTTCCATACTTATCTGCCCATTTCTTAGCTCATGGACTAAAATAGATTAGGTACAGAATTTGTTTTGTAAGAAGATAAATGATTATCTTTGCATTCCGTTTCTTCAATAGAACATTTATTTTATGACGATAGAGAACGTACTAGTCTTCAAAAATAACTTATCAGGCATTTGAGGGTTTGTTTCCCTCTGAGCAGATTTCAAAGACTGCCTATGGTCTATGTTGCTGCTCAATAACTGAGGAGTGTGCTTGCCCTCTTATTCCTGGGAGATAAATGTTTAGGCCACAGAAGCCACCCTCGGCACCTTCTAGTGAAAACGATGAATACGTTCCTGGCAATTCGTATCTTTGTGCAAGACCTGTGCCGCCTTCAGCTGAGCACAGGAGTCACGAAACAAAACAAGACAAACAAACAAAACACTGCACCGCACGCTGTTATGGCAGCTATGGACGGAAAAACACTTCCAAAACGCTCACCTTCAGTTTCATAAATGACCAACAGCTTTGGAAACTCGCGATGGTGACGTGAAGCCATTTAATCACCATCATGTCTTAGGTCTTCTGAAGCCCAGAACCCTGGCGTGGAGGAGTGCCTACCGGACGAGCCTAGCAGCCCCTCGCAACGCAAAGCTGCCCCAACCAGCACGTTCAGCTGATTTGCAAACATCCAGCGTGTCCCTTCAACGGGCTCATGGCCTCTCGTGCGGAGAGCAAGGCTGGCGCTGGCCGGCCCGGGCCCCCTCGCTAGTGGATCTCCCCGCGGAGTGAACAGGTTTAAGCGGAATTGCGTGGATTTGTCCCCTTGGAGTCCAGGGCAGCACAGCAGCTCCAAGCGCGTGTCCTCCCTGGGCACAACTGGGCATTTCCAGCACCCAGGTCCCTGGTCAGACGCAGACCAAGCCGCAGCCCCCAGCACCCCGCGGCCCAGGGCCCGAGATGCGGCGACCCCACTCCCGAGCCCGGTGATGCCGGAGGGACCTGCGAGGGCAGCGGGCCAGGACGCTGGCTGAGGGCTGCCGCGAAGACTGGACACGGCCCGATGACCGCTGCGGAACGGGAGGGTGGAGTCGCCAAAAGCCGAGGCGCGGCTGGGCCTGGGGAGAGGGCAGAGCCTGTGCGAGAGGCAGGTCTTCACCAGCCCCGTCCCCACACTGGACGCCCTCCCTGCTGCTGTCGGGGGACAGGGCGCATGGCCTCGAGGACGGCTCTGCACGGACAGACCCAGGACCGGCGCCTGGCGTACGTGACCGCCCCGGGCACCAGCACAGGCAGAGGACCTGGGCAGCACCGTCCACCAGGCGGCGCCTCTGGCCGCACTGACCCCAGCCCCAACGGCCACGGCCAGAGGCCACGGCGCCCCCTGCCCCTCCGCCCGACTGGAGCTGCGGGTCCCGCGGACGGCGGGGCCTCCCAGCTCACCCAGGCCAGGTGGCTCAGCAGAGGGCCAAGGGGTGCCCTCCACTGTGCCCGCATCCTCTGTAGCGCGGGTCCAGTGGTCATCACCCCCTCGGGCGCGGCACTGCGACTTCCACCGCCGCCACATGGCGCGAGTCGCCTCTGGTCGTCGGGCGGAGTCGTCAGTGCCGGCTCACTGCCCGCGGGACAGTCCACTCCAGCTGCCCAGGGACAGTCCGGCCGCCCAAGGAACAGTCCAGCCAGACGAGGGACAGTCCAGCCGCCCAGGGACAGTCCAGCCCCCGAGGGACAGTCCAGATGCCCAGGGACAGTCCAGATGCCCAGGGACAGTCCAGCCCCTGAGGGGCAGTCCAGCCCCCCAAGGGACAGTCCAGCCGCTTCCACCTGCTCCGTCCTGGAAGCGTGGGCACTCGGTCGCCGCGGGGCCGCAGGTCACTCCAGGGTGGGATCCCGTGTCCCAGCTCCGCGCAGAGTGAGACCGGGGCTTGCGTGCACAACGGCCACGCAGCTGACCCTGCTGGACCCGGCCAGGTCTACCCAGTGTGTGACCCGGACGTCTACATGGATGGACACCCTACATCTACGCCCTGTGCTGTCCACTCTGACGGACACCCTATGTCTATGCCCTGCGCTGTCCACTCTGACGGACACCCTATGTCTATGCCCTGCGCTGTCCACTCTGACGGACACCCTACGTGCTACGCCCTGTGCTGTCCACCCTGACAGACACCCTACGTCTACGCCCTGTGCTGTCCACTCTGATGGACACCCTATGTCTATGCCCTGCGCTGTCCACTCTGACGGACACCCTACGTCTACGCCC